>VNKC01001076.1:0-129234 GCA_008042775.1 Drosophila pectinifera
AAACAATTTTGAGTCGCATTTCCAAGTAATTGTTTTAAATAGATTTTTTGGCTGTCTTTTGTATAAATGTCTAAATTTAAATTGAATAAATATGTATGTATATAAACTAACGGTAACACGGTTTTTCATGCATATTTTAAATTTTAAATGAATTGAGAATTATTCGAAGTTAATGATCACCATATCTGACAGAATAAAGACCGGAAGAATAATAATAACAATATTTATGGTTTTCACGATCTCCTTGTATACCTTGAGTAGTATGTAGTATATATGAGTGTCATTACATGGGATTTCCCGACTTGTAAGCTAGCGTCAGGGAATTTCCCAATCGCAAATGTGATATACTTGTTATTATTCTGAGACTGGTTGTTATTAAATCAGCCATGAAGCTGTTGTAGCAAAGATCAAATCTTAATTGTAAGAGATTAATGTGCAAAACTTTCCATTCAAGGGTTTACTCAGTTTAACACTATCGCCGAATGCTTATCTTCATTTAAAACACCATTGGAGACTTCCAATAAGATTTCCCCACATTATTTTGAAAACCGATTAAGTTTGGGAATTCGGTTAAGAGAACGTACACTGGCACTGGGGCTCTCTTTACCGACTCTCTTTCGCTTTACACTCGCGCTCCCAACACTCGCTTATTTCGCGCCGCTCTGGCTCTCGGCCATTGTTGACACGCGGTGATGTCATTTTGTTTACAAATACAAATATTTCTCCCTAGCCATTAAATCGTATTGAAAATTATAAGTAACACTTTTAATTGCTTACATTTATTGCTTGTGGAGTTTCCCTATAGACTTGCATGCTAGCTCGAATACCTGTAGATGAGTCTCACTAGGGTTAATGGAGTGAGGCGCGGTGCGAGGGCTTCTCCGTTTAAGAGAGCTAAGCATTTTAGGGAACAGCTGACGCACTCTGCGTGGGAATACATACATACATATGTTAATTAAAAAAGACACAGGGTGCCTATTCATTAAGAGATTTCCAGCCCACAGGGAAGCCGCTTAAGAGATAAATGTCTCCAAAAAAAGTAAGAGTTCCATTGGTGAGGTGAAGTCTACATAGATCTCCCTCGTCACTGGCAAGAGGTCAAAGCTGAGGCTTCTCTAAGTTCGGGTTTAATCAAAAAACACTCTAAACTTAACACTTTAAACTTAAGTACCTCTAAAATACCCTGCAAATTCCGTAATAATCACACCCTTTCCGTAAAATACTCTATACATATAATAATTAACAATTCACACCTCGGGATTTCGCAGAAACTTAACATCATTGATAAACCTGTTCGATTCTTAGAGATGCCCTAGTTTCAGACTTCATAGAAAGATAATTTTCCTATAATTTGTTTATTTCTGTTTTAACAAATTGAGTCTAGCATTAAACCAAATAACTGGTTTACCGACTCTCCCTATAATTTATGTCATTACTTCATTGACTCTAGGTCGGAATGGCTCACTACTTGTAGGTTTAAGCCCCTAAAATATGGTTTGGAGTAGAGCTTAGTGTGGGTTGGTTTTATTTTGTCTTTTTCAGGGATTAACAACGCGTCCCTGGAAATATATAGTGTTCGCGTCGCGTATGACGAAGGCAAAGGGATGATCCGCCACGAAGAACATGTCGAACCCAGATCGGTTCGTGATGACACCAGCTGCGGATCACAAGACATATAGATAGGTAATCAGTTTATCAAGGTATCACTCACCTGTGGCAGCCGCGGCCTCCGTTCCCTCCTCGTTCACCTCCAGGCGGGCCTTGTGCGAGATCTGGCTGAGAGTTCCGCCGGACTTGTCGGCGAACAGCCCACTCAGGTCGGACTTGTCCGAGAAGAGCTCTCGGATGCCCAGCTGCAAGGGGTTATTAGTTTCAAGGCCAGACGTGTGTGCCAAGGTCACCCACCTGTTCGAGGGTCTCCTTCAGCTCGTCGCGGAACTCGATCTTGAACCTGGGCAGCTTCACGTACACCCCCTTCAGCTCCAGCGGCCTCGAGAAGCCCACGATTTTCCCCTCCAGGGCGCTCAGGCCATCGACTTCGCGGGGCAGAAAGAGAGTCATCGACAGGTTGGAGTTCTGGTAGGGCAGCTCGATCACCTGGGCGTCCAAGTCGCGGAAGTAGCCGGCCCTGAAGTTGCCCATCTGCATCATCATGGGAACGGGCACGCTCCTGTCGGGGGTGACCTGGAAGTCGGCGCTCAGGGTTCGCTCCGGGTCGAACCTGGACTCCCAGCGGCCCTTGAAGTAGATGGCGTTCACCAGCACCGCCCTCACGTCGGGCGTCATGCTGCTGGGAGCGACAATGTTATTGATCTGGCCCCCTGTCTGGCCCAGCACCCACTGGTTTATCCCCTCGGCCGCCGCGGCTCCATTGGCCAGGCTGATGGGCTCTGCTCCGGCCTGGAAGGCCTCCCGCACAACCCGATTGTAGTCCGGGTTCAGGCTGTACTGATCGTTGACGTAAATGCGGTTGGCCAGCTTCAGCTCCTGGCCCTGCAGGCTGGCTCGGAGAGCCTGGTACCTGCTGGCCACCTCCTGCTTGTCGGCCGGCAGCCTGAGGGCACTCTGCATTTCCCGGGCCGTCGATCCCTCTGCTCCCATGTACACCAGGTTCAGGGCGGCCTCGATGGACAGCGGTGAGACGATGAGGTTTTCGCCGGCATGGCTCTTGGCCAGAAGCTGGTAGATCTCCTCCGAGGCCTTGCATGCCCCCAGAGCGACCCACAGAACCAAGCCTACGGCGCAGAAAAACAAATAAGTTCAAGCCGAGGTATAATCACTGTGGCAGCACGTAAGTGAAATAAATCATTGCAATTACAACACACATCTAAATAAAAATAAAGTTCACCGCATGACAAATTGCATTTATTTCTGTGTGCACTTCTACTGCTGTTCCAGCTCTAATATTTCAGTTCTAGCCACTTACACAGGTAATTCATTTGACCAACACCGACGAACTGGTCCCCGAGAGAAGCGGCACTGCTAACTGAGCTGGGTCTACCCCGTCTGGCTTATATATGCATCTTATCTCCGGCGAGATTGCAGTGCTGCTGAGAACCGAGCGCAACGCTCTTAGACTGAGACTGAGCGACTCTCGGGACTTCCCAGCTGGCCGCACTCTTGGTCTATATACTGAGCTTGGAGCCGTGGCTGGAAGCATCTTCTTCCAGGCCAGAACCGGAGACGGGGGTCACGAAGCGGCCGGCGAAGAACACTGCCTGCGCGTTGCGCACGTAGAACACAAACGGATGGTCCGCCCTGAACAGCTTCTTGTTCATGTTCAGCATCATGGGTACAATCTTCATGACTGCAAGAGGAAGTGGGGGTCAGAATGGAAACTTGCCGAGTAATGCCCACTTACAGGTGACGGCTGCCGCCTCCGACCCGGCCTCGTTGACGTTGATGTAGCCGCGGTGCTTGGCCGCCGAGATCTTCTGGCCCGTCCGCGAAGTGAAGAGTCTGTCCAGAAGGGCCTGGTCGCTGAACACTTCCTTGATGCCAATCTACGGGTGCAAAACCACACAATTTTTAGATAGGTTCTTTTATAGGCTAGTAAGATTGGTTAGCCGAACTTTATAATATAACTTTGTGGCTGCAGGTGCTCACCTGATTCAGTATGTTCTTGAGGTCCACATCGAACTCTATGGTCATCCTGGGCAGGGAGATTTCCACGTCCTGCAGGGTCATGGCCGCATCAATGTCGGCCAAGTCCACGGATTTCAGCTGGCGCTCCAGCTGCTGCAGGCCGCCCACCTCATTGGGCAGCAGGATGAGCATGTGGATGTTCGAGTACTCGTAGGACAGCTGCACGGCCCGGGCCTTCAGGTGTGGCAGTTCAGCGAACCTGAACTTGTCCTCCTGGTACATCATGTCAACCGGCACGGGCTGGCTGCAGGGGTCCACATGGAAGTCGGCCTGGTGTGTGGCCTCCGGCATGAAGGGCTTCTGCCATTTTCCCTTGAAGTACAGGGCGTTGATCAGCACGGCGCTGGTCTCGTCGCCCACAGCGTCCGCCTGCAGCAGGTTGCTGATCTTGTGCTCCGTCTCCTGCTCTACCCAGTCGTTGATCTTCTGCGCCGCGGCCTCCGAGTCCGCGAACTGTGCCGCCTCCGCCTTGGCTTGGAAGAAGTCCGCGGCCATCTCGTTGAACTCGGGGTGCAGCTCCAGGGTGTCGTTCACATACATGCGGTTGACCGACTTCAGCACGGGTCCCCTGTCCCCGTAGTTGCAGTTCGTCTGCCAGAACTCCCCGAAGGAGCGCGCAATGTAGTGGCAGTCCCCGGGTCCAAGCTGCAGGACATTCCTCAGCTCATCGGCCGTCGACCCGGAGGCTCCCAGGAAGGCCAGCGTCAGGCAGCTTTGGACAGAGGCAGGCGAGAAGACTGTGTTGACATCGGGCTCCTCGCGCGTGAGGACATCCTCGGTTATGGCGTCTACCAGGACTCGCGAGAAGAGATTCCTGCTCTCCTGGGGGTCACTCATGTCTACCTATGAGCAAATGTAATGATGTATTTTTGGAGTATATATGTATTATTGACACTAACCAAAATGTCCTCGTGAAAGGGAAGCTTATTCGATTTTAATTTCTCTCATTACCCAATTTTAATATTCACTTGAGAGTAGAAAAGTATTCGAATATATTTGTTTTTAAACTATTTTGTTTTGAAAGTTGAACTGCTCTGCGGGTCTTTCCCTCAGTATTTACTTTCCCCACAATAAATTGCTTATAGCACGCCATAAACGCTAATTAAATGATTAAAACGGCCTCGAGAAATGATAAGACACGAGACACAAACAAATTCTCAAGTGGGTGGCTCATCTGTTCCCTTTTAGCCTTCCTTTAGATATGTCAATTGTTTCAACTACAACACGTTGTAAATCCTTCAAGTAAAGCTACTTGGACTGGGCGTGAAACTCCAGCAAATACTAGTTGCAAACTGATTAGATTCTTGGTACGATGCAAAGGGAGGGCGGGTCTCTGACCTCAGAGTGTCACTGATAGCGATCGGTGATTACTTACACCGGAAAAAACAATCAAAGTCGGAGGAGGATCGGGCGTAGGTCCAGGAGCGAGGTGTCTGCCAGACGGTGCGGAGCTGACTGGCGCTCGGAACCATCGGCAGTGACTCACAACTCAGCGGTGCGCCTCGATTAGATAAATTTCAAGAGAGCCCACCAGGTGCTCCAGGTGCGCTTCGAGGAGAGAGAGCCAGCTGATTAGCTGGAACAGAAGCACATCCCTCACACAGAACGATAAGCACTCAATTACAAATAATTATTCAGAGAGAGTGCCTTGCCCCAGATATCTACAAATGGAATAATAAATAATAAATATAACAAATTCTCCATAACCAGATCACCTCCAATGGCGGACGCAGAATTTGCCAAGGGCTTGGAACAGTTCGCCTACCGTCTGCACGACCAGCTGGTCAAGTCCAATGGCGGCCAGAGCATCGTGTACTCGCCGCTGAGCATCCGTACTGCTGCGGGCATGGTGCGTATGGGGGCGGCGAAGGGGTCGGCCACGGCCACCGAGCTGGACGAGGGCCTCCGGTTCAGTGCAGGCGACGTGCAGCGGATAGCCGAGGGATTCGATGCAGTCCTCAGGGCCTACGAGCAGTGTGGGATCCTGAAAATAGCAAACAGGCTGTATGTAATGAGGGGTCTCGCGGTCGGCAAGCAGTTCGGCAGCACCCTGAAGGAGAAGTTCCACTCCACGGCCACCGAGATCGACTTCGCCAGTGACCAGGCGGCCACCACCATCAACAGCTGGGTAGAGTCCCAGACCAACCACCGGATCAAGGACATTGTCAGCCCGAATGTGCTGTCAGCGGACTCTCGGCTGGTGCTGGTCAATGCCATCCACTTCAAGGGCGAGTGGGCCATCAAATTCAATGAAGGGGAAACCAAGAAGGATCAGTTCTTCGCTGAGCCCCAAAAGCCGAGCACTGTAAACATGATGCACACGATGGATAAGTTCTTCTTTGGTGAACTGCCGAGTCTGGAGGCCACCGCCCTCAGGCTGAACTACAGCGCCTGCAACCTGGCCATGCTCATCCTCCTGCCTCACGAGAAGTCCAGTCTCCCGAGCCTTGAGAAGAAGCTGGCTAACTCGTCACTGGAGGCCATAACGTCGGGCATGACAATGGAGCAAGTGGACGTGAAGATGCCAAAGTTCAGAGCCGAGTTTCAGCAGGAGCTTTCAGATGCTTTCAAGCGGGTTAGCTAAAGTCGAAATACACGTGGCTCCAACCGAGAATGTATGTATCAGAAGCAGACTCCATCTGGTATATATATTCCTGATCTGCATGACCAAATTCGGTCAGATATCGGATAGATTCTTTCCGGAATATCTTAGATTAATGCAGAAAGGTTTGAGCACCGGGTATCTTACACTCTCAACTGTATCTTCTTTAAGGTTTATTACAAGATATCATATATTATTATATAGATGGGCATGAGCCGCATGTTCAGCAATCTGGCAGAGCTCGGGGAGATGTTGGAGTCTGGAGAGCGCCTTTCTGTCTCCAAGATTATACACAAAACCTTCATCGAGGTCGACGAAGTGGGTACCGAAGCAGCTGCCGCCACGGGTGAGTATGCACTGAAAGTGGGACAGGAAGAAATGATTCGTCTGTTCTTCCAAGAGAAATAATTTATACATTTGAGCCAATAATATAATCAATAGCTTCACATTTTTACTATACTTACTTCCAAATTGATTCCATTCGGTTCTCTTACCTAGTAGTTACTCATCTCTAGACAGTAATTCCCTTTTCCATGTTAACCATCAACAAGTTTTTATTAATGTTTGCTAACTATCATTATTCCTACACCTCCAACCCTTAGCTGCGGTAGTCCAATCTAGATCCATGCGAGCCAATGTGAATCTGCCAAAGATTTTCCATGCCAACAGGCCTTTCTTCTATGCGATCTATGACAGTGTCCATGGCTTTCTTTTTGTGGGCCGCTTTAGCAACTCGGCTCCTGGAACGTCAGCATGTACTGGATGTGAAAATGGCTGTAAGAAGTGCCGCTCTGGAGGAAAGTAAAAAAGAAATGGGCATCATTTATGGGGCAACGAAACTCTTCTCCCAGAAATAATATTACTAAAAATTAAAATAAATCTTAATGATTTCCACGATCAGTATACTAGTTATTCTACTCAATGCAGGCAATCAGGAGAAGAAAGAAACTCTATCGAGATCAACAGCCTACACGATCTAGCAGTACTCGTCTGATTTGAATTTCGACTACATTTTGAGAGAGTACGAGCAACCCAACATCTTAGCCTTAACTGTCAAGATGGATAAATTATTTATTCACACATTAACCCTAGAAAAGTAAAATTAGAAAATATATATTTTCGATCATTAAATTGATAATCTATTATGTGTTCATTCCCTCCACTCTTCTAAAATAGTTCTGATAACTTCATAATTTAAAATAATGTATGTCACTGCAGCGTTGTGTGTTTTAACGGGAGCAAGCTGTTTTATGTTCGGGGCCCTTGTACAACAAAATATATCGTTTAGAAGAATTAGGGCTATGATGCTTGCTGATCCATATGTTTACCGATGCCGGGAAAGCATATTCAAGGCGGTGAGACCCCTGAAATTAGGGAACATTTTAAATATTGAGATATTTTGAACCCCAGCTAGCATTCCTTGGGAAATCAACTACGCCACCAATAGACCCGTCTACCCATGAAGCGGATAGTCTCGATCAAGAAGGGAGTTATAGCGACCGAATAAGTATATCTAAATCTCAAAGCAGTGCCTCCATACTGGAGAAATTCGCTGCGTGGAGCCGCACACAGGCTAACAAAATGGTAAGTCCTACTAAAAAACTGAACTGAATATGATTGAAATATGACTTCAGATGGTTTTCATGAGTTTTGCCCCCGCTGACAAAGATACTTCAGGTAGTGAAATCGAGCATGTGGAAAGTATTATGAAGTATGGATTTCCGGGAATGGATGAAATACATGCGTATAAGAACTTTGTAGTTTCTTACGATCGCCGGAATCGGATTGCCCATTGGGTGTGCGAGCACATCAAAGTGGACTGCCTTCAGAGTGCAGATCCAAGGACTGTTCACAAGCCCAACGAATATATTACGGACCACAGCATTCCGGCAACTTTCAGTCCAAACATGCGGGACTTTCGAAATAGCGATTGGGTCGGGGGTCATATGGCCTCTCCTCAGAACTACAAGTGCGACGTGATAAGGTTCGTGGAGACCTACAAGTTCCCCAACATCATACCCATCAGTCGGGGTCTCAAGAACAACCTCTGGAAGCGCCTGGAGCAGTACGTCAGGGAACAGGCGCTCAAGTTCGGATCTGTATATGTGTACTCCGGTCCTCTCTTTATGCCCGAGAGGATTTCCTTCCGGAACTGGGCGGTGCGCCATTACGTAATGGGCATGAACACCGTCGCAGTCCCAACTCACTTCTATAAAGTCATCATAAGCGAGCAGGATGACGATGCCTTACCCATTATGGAGGGCTATGTAGTACCTAACACCAACATCGACAAGGAAATGGATCTCCGATCCTTTATATCTGATATTAGGGATATTGAGCACTTCGCCGGTCTTAAATTCTATGACGGACATCAACAAAACGCGCAATACGGGTCGTTAGATAGTCCATACGCGGACTACGACACATAAATGCTTTTTGGTTGTCTCGAAATCACTTATAAAATTATCGTGTAATCTAAAAGAACATAAAAATAAACCCTAAGAAATGTATAATTTCATTCATCTCCTTGCATAGGTTTAATAAAAAACAAGTTAGAAGCCAAGTACTGCTGCTCTTATACCCGATACTCGCGTAGTTTTCAAGAGTATTAAACTTAATGCCAACCGAAAATGTATATAACAGGCAAAGGAGGCATATTCCTGATCAGCATCAACAGGCGAGTCGATTTAGGCATGTTTGTCTGTCCATATAGAGCAACCAAGTATGGTGACAACATTCCTATTTTCTGCAGATCAAGTTTGATTCAATTTACAACCATCATTAATTATACATCACAGTTAGTCTTGAAATCGGTAGCAAGAAAATAATATATACATTTCAACGGACGAACTCTGTCTCCTTGAATGAGTTGCAAAATTATAAACCCACCAAGGGTATAATAAAGTTCTGGGTACTTGATTTAATCAGAGATTCCTCGAAAGAGAGTATCAACTAGTATCTTTCTTCGACAGCTGGACAGTTGATTGGAGTTGGGCTTCCGAACTTGTGGTGAAGGTCTTCTTTCTATCTGCGATCACTTAGTTCCTTGGTCCACCATAGTTGGATTTGATACCTTGAGAACGACATGTGACATGTATCCTTAATTGCATTGTTCAAAATGTTTCTAAAGCCCTGGAATTCTTCGTTGATAGCTTTGGAAAAGACTGCAGGATTATCCTTCAGTTTTAACAGCTCTTCTGCGGGGATACCGTCTTATTTTTGGATACCGGTATTTCAAAGAAAATGTACCGGAGGTTTGAAAAGAAATGTTGTAACATTTATAAAAATGTAGATCTATACATTCAAGTGTAAACCTATTTCGCGGAAGAGTCGCGGAAGAGTCGCGGGGGACTCGCGATAGAGGTAAAAAAAAAATTAATATCATATATATTTAATTTAGATCGAAAATCACGCCTATAGTTTAGTTATACGATCTTATGGTTTTCGAGGGCGGAAGGGGACGTAACCAAATTTGAGGAACTTGATCTGCGTGAAAGGATAGGAACGATTTCAAGCTCTAAGCTAAATCGACTAGGCTGGTGACGCTGATTAAGTATATATATTTTATGGGGTCGGTGAAGTCTGCTTCTGTGTGTATATTGGCACTATATCCTTGTACCCTACTGGTATCGGGTATTAAAATCTTTAAAAATGACAAAATTGGATCGGTTTGGGGACTTGCTGTTATACATACATATATAGATATAGTTTCAAGTGTTTTATTTTCAGATAACGTAGCTTTTGCAAGTTTGACTGTTTTTCAAAATATACACATTTTAAAGATTTTTATGTATAATTATGCAAGGGTATACAAAATAGGCATTTCATGCATCCAATTTCGCTGAGAAATTGTAATGAAACCTGGCTTTGCCACCTTATCAGTCAGATGGAAAAAATCCCAGTATATTCAAAAACAAAAACAAACTCATGCGCGGCTTTGACACTAGCTGATAAGGCAACACCTAATAGTGAAGTGCTCGAAGTCAAAACAGTATGAAACGCACATTTGGAGCATAAGGTTGACCAGACAAAGACTTCAGGAAATCTACGAAAATTAGTGAAATGCAGAAACCTTTGCAGTTTTGTGGTAAGTTCGCGATAGGCTATAGATTACAAACCCCATTAAATCAGCCCCAACTCGCGAGTCTGTCAAATTCTCTGCCGGCGACGAGGCAAACTGCGCTTATATTCTTACCCACACAAGTGCAAGTCTGACTTGAGCGTGTACATGTGTATTGAGTGTCGACCCCTGCCGTAAAGTCACAGCGACGCTGGGCGAACAGCGGCTAATGCAGAAGCAAGCGGAAAACAAAACAGAGAGCAAAGAGAGCGCAGAGAACATTGGAATGTTAAGAGAGACCCCAGTTTGGGGTGACAGAAATAAGAGCGGAACCTGTTGTTGTGGGGCATAAAACCAAAGGCACTCGCCGAGAGCATTTAGTGTTTGCTCGAACGCCAAATTATTAAAGTCGAAGCAGTTCTGCATTGTCGTCATCTGCACCAAATATAATAACGTAGAAGAATTCGAAGCCGCTGGAAAAAGCTTTGTGGGCAGCAGCAATTAGTGCAGGCAGTAAATCAACGTTCCCGATAGGCGAAGCCAAGTGGATCCCCGGCGAAACGGCACACCAGAGAGCTATTGTTGACACCACTCGTGGAGGTGACTCATCGGTCCATTGCAATTACATAAATTCATGAAATCAAGCACAGCTCACCTGCCGTCCTATTGGATCCTTTCAGCTTGCTGGCTGCTCGCGCTCATCCTTCTCGCCCTCTCTCCCGTCCCCTTGGTCCGGTCCTCCGACGCCGCTGACGTCACCATGGCTGACGCCGTCAAGCAGGAATTCGCCCGCCGGCTGGCCCTCTTCTCCATCAATGTATACAGCAAGCTGTCGGCGCTGAAGCCCGGCGAGAACATCGTCTTCTCGCCGTTCTCCATCCAGACCTGTGCGGCAATGGCCCGCGTGGGTGCCGAGGGCGAGACGGCCGCCCAGCTGGACCACGGCCTGGGCCTGGCCTCGAGCAATGTGGAGCAGATTGCCCAGAGCTTCCACCAGGTGCTGGCCTCCTACCAGGACAGCCAGATCCTGCGCATCGCCAACAAAATCTTCGTCATGGACGGCCATCAGCTGCGCCAGGAGTTCGACCAGCTGCTGACCAAGCAGTTCCTCTCGGCGGCGCAGAGCGTTAATTTCGCCAACAGCGCGCAGGCCGCAGCGACGATCAACGGATGGGTGGAGCAGCGCACCAACAATCTCATCAAGGACTTGGTGCCGGCAAGCGCCCTTAATGCCGACTCTCGATTGGTCCTGGTCAATGCCATCCACTTCAAGGGCACCTGGCAGCACCAGTTTCCCAAGCACGCCACACGACCGGATACCTTCTATCTGAACGGCGAACGCAGCGTCCAGGTGCCCATGATGAATGTGAAGGAGCGGTTCCGCTATGCCGATCTTCCGGCTCTGGACGCTGCCGCCCTGGAGCTACCGTACAAGGACTCAGACCTCTCCATGCTGATCGTCCTGCCGAACAGCAAAACGGGTCTGCCCGCCCTGGAAGAGAAGCTGCGTGGCACGCTTCTCTCGCAGATCACGCAGGCGCTGCACAAGACCCAGGTAGTGGTCAAGCTGCCCAAGTTCAAGGCTGAGTTCCAGGTAGAGCTGTCCGATGTGTTCCAGCAGGTAATTTTGACTTTACAATACCACGAAAGAAATACGGATAACCTCTCCCACTTCTCCCCCTCAGCTGGGCATGTCCAAGATGTTCTCCGATGGCGCTGAGTTCGGCAAGATGCTGCAGAGCTCCGAGCCGCTGAAGGTGTCAGCCATCATCCACAAAGCTTTCATCGATGTGAACGAGGAGGGAACGGAGGCGGCCGCTGCCACGGGTAAGTCTCCATGGTTACTTCCGCTATGATATCTCTGTGGCATCCATCATCGTGTCTGCATGTACCATTTGTTCATCCGTGTCTGTGTTCTTCCCATCCCGCAGGAATGGTGATGCGTCGGAAGCGCGCCATTATGTTGGAGGAACCGATTGAATTCCTCGTCGATCATCCATTCACCTATGCCCTTCTTAATGAGGAGGAAGTGCCCCTGTTTTGGGGCTCAGTTGTGCGACTAGAGGAGACACCAGTCGACTCCAGCGAGCATGATGAGTTGTAATAGTGTCTCACTTACTGTCAGTATCAATAAAGCCAGCTATTAATTTATATATTCCAATTCGGACACTTCTGCATTTGCCTGATACTTTGGGGTAACCTGTATTGAAGCATAGGTAACAGATTTTTGGACTAATTAGCTTGCCTGGGAAGCATTCATGGATAGCATCATCATACATCACTCGCACATTACCCATACAAGACTTCGCAGTCCCGAATTACAATTACATTTCAATTGCAGCTATGATTATGTGTCGCACAAGGAGTGCCGTGGTCCACCCAAGGCCCAAATCATTTTATGTCCAGCATCCCTTCACCTTTTATGTTATGAATTCGGACTCATCTGTTCTGTTTACGGGAAAGATAGTTAACCTCTAATGTCAGTACTCCTGCATCAACCAACATTACCCAACTCCCATGTCACGAAACGCAACGAACTGAATGTGTGGTTCCACCTTCATCTAAACTTACAGGTATGCCCGTGATGCTCTGCTCGATGCCCATGGCCCAGCCGACTCCAAGGCATTTCTTTGTCGATCATCCATTTAACTACTATATTCTCAACAAGGACTCCACCGTTCTATTTGCTGGCCACATTCAGAAACTCTAATCCTGGGTACACTACTAACAACCAATCAACCATACATGCTTCGTGTCTCATCTCGCATTTAACTTTCAGGTGTGATCGAAATGCGCATGTGGATGCCGGAGCCGGAACCCAGGGGCTTCTATGTCGAGCATCCGTTCAGGTTTTACATTGTCCATGTGGACGGATCGGTTCTGTTTGCTGGCAGACTCGTAACGCTAAAAGCAGACCCAGATAAATAAGCTTAAGACTGCGCCCAAAGATCTTATATACACACTTTATACTTTTTTACTAACCAAGCATGTTATAAGTGCCTCAATAAAGTCAACGCAACTCAGCCAAGTTCCTCATCGCTCCAATGGTTCCTCCTCCACAGGATTCCGGGTGATGCCAGTGGCGGCATTTAGGCGGCATCACTTTGTCGCCAACCATCCGTTCGTTTATTATGTGAAGTCGCAAATTGACCTCCCGATCTTTGCTGGCCGCCACTTGGGCTAAGCATTAAGAGGTTAAGTTCAATGCAATAAAGAAAATTAAATAAACTGAATAGACTGTCACCTAATGGCTGTGGTTTCGTCAAGTCCAAGTGACTTATAGAAATACATTTGGAAGCGCATCCAGGCCTGACGGTTTGGCACGCAATAGCTAGGCTGAAGTGCTGAGGTGCTGGAGTTAATCAAGCAGAGCTAGCCGATAGTTGTTCTTAAAGTGCTAAGCACTGCACCTGGAAGATGCTCCGCTCTCAGCTGCAAGCAGGGATTCTGCTCACGATTCTGCTCCCTATGGGATACGGGAGCTTTTCGCCTGGCTCCTTTAATTGTAAGTAAGGGGGATGCTCCGATTGTGAAGGATAATCCAGGAGGAGCTCCTTCCCACAGTGACTCTCTACAGAGAGATGCCTGCTCTGCATCAGCTGGATGACTACGACCTCTGCCTGGACAAGCCTTCTGGCAGCTATTGCCTGGCGTACGTGGAGATTGAACCCAATGCCAGTTCCACTTTGTGGCGCCTAATAGAGTCGGTCTCGCGTGATTCGAAGCATCGTTTCCGCCACGATGTTGTCTTGCGGGGAGTGTGTCTGGAGAGCTGCCTGCGCAGGCTCAACGACTCATCTGGGGCTCTTCAGCCCTACGAGGGCAGAGGAGTGCAGGACGAGGAGTTGAGCACTTTCTTCGTGACGGTGCACCGGCGACCAGCGGATGCGAGTGACCGTCATCTCTATGGTGAATTGGTCAACAGCTGCCTAAATCTCGAATTCAGTGAGAAGTTCTCGCTTCGGGTGAGCAGCCAGATCGAGTATTGTGTGTCTGCGGACGATCACTTGGAGCTAGGTAAGTCTTGGAGACTATCACGCTATAATCTATAGTCTTATAAAATCAAAACAATATAAATTAAAGTAATTTACAAATTTAAATTGCTTGTGCGGAAGTCAAGATAGTCACGCAGAGTTTGTATACCCTTTAAAAATTATTATTCGAAATATATGGTGATGGATTCATGGACTAAGGTAGTTGTTATTCCTTGTTTGATATGGTCCTGACTTGCAGAACTTGTTCTAAGTGACCTATGGGTTGTCGAATGATAGTTTCGTGTCACAGCCAGAGGTTACCAATGAGTGGTACAGTTCAGCGAGAAGTGTTTAAATGATTTAGATTTTTCCCTAAATACAGATGCCCTTGATCTGACTGCCTACACTGTCGTGGCCACCATCCTCTTGCTCACTGTGTGCTCATCCATATATGATTATTGTATAAGTAAAGGCAACTCTCAACAGCTGGCCGGCAATTTCTATAGAAAGCCGCCACAGACCCGCAGTAAGTAGAGAGTCTATGTGGCCTGAATTTCGATATCTAAGAGGTATTTAATGTCCAACAGGGCAGCAGCTTCTTACAGCATTCTCGCTGGCCAGGAATTACTACCGAGTGACCGAGCCACATACCACCGATTTCTCGAGAGATTTAAGTTTTTTCGACGGCTTCCGAATGTTCGGGGTATTCGCCGTAATCCTGGCCCACACTTTGATGGTTTTCTTGACTGTCGCTATTGAGAATCCCGAGTTCTACGAGCAGTTCCTCTACAAGTTTGAGTCAACGATTTTCCAGAACGGCAGCGTGGTCATCCAAATATTTTTCGTGATGAGCGGTTTCCTACTTTTCGTGAACTTCACCGAACGCCAGCTGGTCAACCCAAAGACCAGCGCCCTCGAATGCATCGCGGTCTACTTTCGCGTGTTCTTTTACAGATACTTCAGAGTGCTGCCTTCGCTCCTGGCAGTGATCCTGTTCAACGGCACGCTCTTGGTTCGCCTGCAAGACGGACCCTTCTGGCGGCACTTGACCGAGCCCGAGCGGACTTTTTGCCGAACCACCTGGTGGAAGAACGTCTTCTTTGTGAACAACCACATGTTGGAACAGAGTGTGGGTTATCAATATTCCAATATACGATATAAATAGATATATTGATATATATATCCATCCAGTTAAGCACAACGTTATTAACATGTAAATTAATAAATATTCCAGCTAAGTTTAGGCAACATATTAAAATTTAAATTTCTCTGCAACTACAATTGCAACCTCAACTCATAAAAAAACTCAAATAGTATGGTTAATAACGATTGTGCTGTATATTCGATCTCTAAAACAAATATGTTCCAATTTGCTTTTTCAGTGCTCCCACCAGACCTGGTATTTGGCGGCGGATATGCAGCTGTTTGAGCTGTTTCTAATCGTGGTAGTCATAAGCAAAAAGTAAGGAAAACCACCTCGGGTGTCTCAACCTTTCAAGCAGCAGCTCCCTTATTTTCAGGCACCCACGGCTGGTCAAACCCATGTACATAACCCTTCTGGCATTTGCAGTAGGCGTACCCGCCGTGTTGACCTACGTTCTCAAGCTGGATGGTGTCTACCATCTTAGTGCCGAGTGGGTTTTCTCAAGCTTGAAAGAAACATACTTCTAAACTAACTTATACGTTTCTTACTTCTTACTCCTAGGACCTACCGCTTCATGTTCTTCCGGAACGCGGAAACCTTCTACCAGACGTATCCGACCTTCTACACGAATCTAGGTGGCTACCTGTTCGGTTTCCTGTGTGGCCACCGGTACCTAAGCCAGCGTTCCAGAGCGACCATCATCCGGGGACAACTGAAGTATGAAGTGGCCACATGGCTGCTGGTACCGGCGGTGCTGGTAATGCTCTTCTCCGGCTATATATTCATCTATTATGACTTCGCCAAGCCCTCCATCTGGCTGGCCTTATACGCGGGGCTCTACAAGAACCTGTGGGTGCTGATCTGCGCGGGATTCGTGTTCCTTATGTGCTGTAAGGTGGGAGGTGTGTGACTCTATTTTGATTCTATTGGATATAGTTCCCATTTCCAAACACTCACCAATCTCCAACAGGAATAGCTTACAGCTACTGTACTCTGCCGGTATTCCGGCCGCTAGCGAGGATCTCCTTTCAGGCCTATCTCTGGCACGTGGTCGTCCTGCGGGTGAGTGCGGGATACTTCAGGCAGCCCGTCTATGTGACCAACTTGTCCTTGGTGAGCTATTTTTCTAGCTTTAGCTTTACAACGTAACTTGAACTTCCATTTAGGTTTGCAATGTGTTTAGTGCGTTTGTTCTAACGCAATGTGTGGCGCTTTTGGTAGCGCTTCTGCTGGAATACCCACTCGGAGAGGTTCTGCGCTGCCTGATGAAGCCACAGACTAGTATTTAAAAACATTTAGCTTTCGGCATCCAACTAAATTCCATAATTTACAGGTAAAAAAGAAACCAATCCGGAAATTCAAATGGCAGGCGCCCAGTCAGCTGCTTAGTGGGACCGTATTCCGCGCCAGGGCAGAAGCAATTCAACGCGTTAAGGCATCCACGATGAACGTCAAACAGTGCGGACTACTCAGCCTTTTCCTAGCCACAATTGAGCGTTGATTTCTTCGTTTTGGGCAACCGAAATTTGTTGAGTAATTTGAACAGTTGCATAGACTTGGGGACTTATCAAACGTCAGCACCATCAAAATACAATAACTTATTATTCACGTAAATTGAAATGGTTGAAAATTAGGTATATCTTAATGATTTGCTAATGTATAATTTGTAAAATTGGTACATATAAGTAGTTATTGATTTAGGCAAATAGGACTTAATTGGTACAGAAAAAGTAATAATAAAAACGCTGAAAACATTTTAGCTATTTTTCTACAACAAAATGAATACTGCCGGTTTGTAGCCAGGTGGCAGCTCTGGCGGATGAACCGCCGTGCCGAGTGAACGCGCGCTGATATCAACAACTCGACTCGAACGCTTTGCTCTTAGATGCTCTGCGCGCTCTCGTCGGCATTTTTGTATTTGTCCCGTCTTGCTGCTGACTGAAAAGTCTTGAAGTAGTGCCTTAAATTCCAAGTCGTGTGCAAAATTTTCTAGTTGATAGCTCCAGTTGAATGCGCTGGCCTAGAAAGTGATAAATAAAGTGAGTGTTTTTTGGTTTCTTACGGCTACCACTGTGCTGCCCTACTGCCAACTACATTAAATGTCAGGCGAAGTGAATCACGGCATATATTTGTACGGAATTTAAATATTTCTGCTCGGTGTCAGCGCAATGTATTTATTATAAAATTAAAATTGAGAGTGGCCATGCAAATGCAGCGCTTGAGTAATAAACGCGCGTATTACAAAATCATTAAAAATCACGGTAAAAAATAAGTGCGACAGTTGCTGTGTGGCTGTGCTTCTGTGTCTGTGTGGGGTGGTGTGCGCCAGTGTGCGTCTTTCTTGTGCGAGTGGAGCGGCGAGCGCAGTGCATGTGAAGAGTGCCGCTATAAAAGTTTACCATCTGCTCTCCCGCTCACGCGCCGTGTTATATGAGTCCAACACCCAAAAAAGGGAATAAAGAGAAGAGAAGCAGCGTCTTTGGACGCGCCGCCGCAGCAGCAGCGCGAATGCCGAAAAAACGTTGCAAAAACGAAGAAAGGAAATCAAACAACTCGGAACGCCAGCGGCCAGTCGAATTTGTTGTTTCACACTTGATTGTATTAATTGTTTTTCTCGCATTTCGCTGTAATTTGTGTTGCTTTTCCGGCTGCCTTGGCTCTGGCTTGTTTATGCAGGGAGAGCGAGAGAGCAAGGGAGAGAGGCCGCCGTAGAGCGAGAGTGCCAGTGCGAGGGAAAGAGAAAGGGGGAGAGAAGAGAATGTGCCAATTGTTGCTTGCAGAAGCAACAAGTTACATACAGCGGTATGAGAAGGGGAAGTGCGTGCTGTGGGCGCCAAATCGCACCGATAAGCTGAAATTCGAAATATGAAATATCTGCGAGTAATAAACGTGGCTTCCAGTTGGTCACAGCGTAGAATTACGGTTTCTTTTCAGTGAGTGTGAGTGCGAGTTTGAGTGTTTGTGTGTGTGGAGCAAGTGTGAAGAACATGCGACCTCCAGCGGCGGCGACGTCGCGACTGCGTCTTAGAAAAAGCGAGCGAGTGAGGCAGCATGCGCCCCCCACGCACAGTTATTTCGGTTGCTCCCCAAATGGGTAAAGCAACGAAACGTAGCCAACACCAATTAGTGACGAAAAATATGAAAAACGCACTGGAATGAAACAGACACTAGCGCACTACCACGTCGCGTTTATGCGTCAGCTAATGTCGCGACTACTTAGCCCGACAACAGCTGTTCGCCCACATTCCGTTAATCAGCTGCGACAGAGCGCTGATCGCCATACACGCACACGTATGAACGTCAATTGGGAGAAGTACATGCATACATGCATGCCAATAAACTTTCAGGAAAGAGGTCGAAGTCCAAATACCCTTCCATATATACAAAATAACTATGTTCAATGTACTTGGGAGTTTCTCCAATTAAAGCTATCTTTCTAAGGCCGTTTAATTCCGTAACAGTTCCAAGCTCCGGATATATATTTTATTTCCAATATGCGGAGACTGAAAACCATTGATCGTAGAATTAATTATTTTACTGAAAACCTCCGTATTAGCTAATTAATTTCCCATTTGTATGACTCATGATGCTTAAGGGTTAATATTAATTAAATCAATGGCTTCTGAATCGGTCGGCGTCAGAGTGGCATTGGGTGACCAGCCTTTGGACGGAATCGTAATGCTATCTGGTGAGCGTAGTATCGCGACAACTGCCGCCCAGTCTGACTAAGCGCAAATGGAAGTGCAGAAAATAGCAACAAGTAGACGGCGGAGTGGGGAAGCGCGAGTAAGAAGAAGCCACGGCAGCAGCCGCGTCGCGCAATTAAGACAGCAACAAAAGCCAGCGACAGCCGCCACTTGTGATGACCAGGGGTGTGGGGGCTGGGGGTGCCGGGTGACGGGTGACGGGGTAGCACCTCGGGCGGGGCAATGCATATGCATGCGGTTAATTTTAGCATCAGAGTTCCACTTTCACTCGAGCATCAGCAGCAGTAGCAGCGACACTCGGCATCGGTAGCGACGACACCCACTGTGCAGCAAGCCGGCCAGTCTATCAGTTGCACTGACGCGACACTTGCGCGCTTTTGTCAAATTTTCAGCTAATCGCCGTCAGGCACGCACAAAAGCCAGGCAGTTTGATGAACCGCCGCACACACTCACGCCGCATATCCAATGACGTGCTGCACCAATGACATCATCATCATCGTTGATGGTGCACCAGCGAAAGTTTCCAACGCAGCTGACAGCCGATAAGCAGTGGGTCCGTGGCTTATCACAGGCGTGACTCAAGCGAGTGGCATTGGGATCGATGGTCAGCTAGCTGGTTGCAGAAGGACTGGCCACACTTGACCATCATCTCACGTAGAAGCCTGCCCTCCGATTTCTGGTTTAAATCTACATTTTCCCGAACTTTTCAAACCCTTCCGACTTCAAGACCTCTTGCACTAGATCAGTGCAGCCCGGCCTCTACAGACACACGCACAGTATGCACAACATACCACTGTGGTCTTTTAGTCATAGCTAAGGCATTTTATTGTATTTCTGACTCACACAAATGTAATTCTAAAACTTCAATGATTTATTTATTGCCTTTAAGCCAGACGCATAATACCAGTGCATATCGTTTAATGTTCTGCCTTAAATATTGAAATCATTATGCTTAGCCAAAAGAAAGAAGGTTTTTAACAATAACAATAGGGATCTGGGAGATGGGGAAATATGTCAATTATAGTATGGTAATAGCCACCACAATTGGAGCATTTGACCATTCCATAATTCTTTGCACTTATCGAGACCCTGTTTTATTTTTGCTAACACCCGATTGCACTGCTGCTAAAAGCTACTCGTACTACGCTTAATTGACTGCACACCCCCTGTCCAGGGAGGGGGGTGCACTGCGTTTTAGTCACGGCGCCAGGCCACATTCAGCAAGAACAACACGACAAGATTTGTTAGCAATTAGAATTGGCCGGTGAATACAACGTGTCGACAAAGCACCAAGACTCGCAATCAAGCATTAAGCCAATTTGCGGCCAGTCCCCGATCGCTGGACCATTGCGAACGCGTCAATCGAGCAGCGGTCGCATCTCGTCCAATTGCCACAGCAATCGCTGAAGGGCCCGGCAACGACGCCACTGTCAACTGATCAGCTACGCCGTGAGACAGTGGCTGCTGAGAGCTACTGGACACACACAAGTTGACCAGTGCGTCTATATAGCAATATATAATAATATATAGCAAAAAGCGCTTTCCAAAACAAAAACAAGAAAATAAGTACAAGAATTATCCAATCCTCAAATTCTATCCACTCAGAGACTTTTAAACAGTCCATATTTTGTCATATTTTCAATTTTTGAATGCTTATTTATTTCGTTAGAACTTTCCTATGGAAATTATCCGAAAGAACAGCGAAGTAATGAAAGTAAGGCAAAGGATGACTAGATCAGGTCGTCTAAAGATGCTAAGTCCAGAATGTATGGACCTACCTAAGGGTTATCAAAATATTGATATCCTGCACGGGTACAAATATTGAGGAAGGGTTTCCCTAGAGATTTGCTTGGACCTTGCAGACTCGCCCTACTGTGCTTAGTAACACCACCCTGATGACGATGCTCGAGAAATACTTCTTATATGACGCTTATATCGCTCACTCACTGAGATTTCATAAAGCAACTTCCGCTGAACGCGGTTCTTTTATCGTCACTGGTGCTCTGATTATTACAGCGGCAAGTTCAAGTCGAGTTGCTGATGAGGGGGCCACATTTTTGGCATTTGCGGGTTGTTGTAATGTCGAGTGCAGTGGGAACCGAGCGCGGGATGGGGGAGTGCTGGGCCCGGCGATGATAACTCAGGCATGGCAAACGCCAGCGATGCCAACAAAATAAATAAACACATCAAATACGATTTACAACGCTCCTACGAGCACCGTGCGCCGGTGTTTGTATATGAAAATTCAATTTCGCCCAAGATGATTTAATTTTCTATTAATAAGTTTGACCTTCAGTGGCGAAACAGAAATTTTCCCGCCTGCAAACGAAGGTGTTTGGCATATAAACTCATAAATAACAGCGCATACATGCGCCGCAGATATAGATATATTCTGGGTACACCGCTTTGGAGAATATTCCATTTGGTGCCAAACATTTCAGCGACGCTATAGATTCTACAGGCGCGGCACTTAATATTATCTCTGTTGTGTTTAGCCAACTCGCAGCTGATACTACTTTATCGGCCGAAAGGCCGCCGCGATAGCGCAGACCCTTCGTGGCTGAACCGCCGACTGGCCAACACCCACCCGAGATCGGAACAGCCAGGGGCCCACCTTGGTGCCACATAAACATAATCTTCAGCAATTTGTGTATGTTTTCAGTGTTTTAGCGGGTCAATGACAAAGTTTAGTGTCTGCAATAAATATGAATATCTTGGAGGCAGAGCATTTTATGGCACTTTTCTGATTATAAACGAAAGCTGGTCGTCGGTGGCGGAGTTTAGTCAGAATGTAGCCGCGGCCTCGCCCAACCCAGAAATGATTTTGCGGCTGTGCAAAACACGTAGCCATCTAGAAATGTCTGGGAGAGTTAGCTCTGGGCTCGGGTATACCTTAGGGTTCTGGCTCATGTTCCTCCATAACTCACGTGTTGGCAGGCGATTTATTACGGGTATGAGTGTATTTCGGCTCTATGATGTCATATTAAAGAAGGGGTTCGTCGCTCCAACTGGCCAACTGATAATTCGACACGTTCTAGCTGGCAGTTCATTAACGAAAGTGGCGCCATTTGTGGCAGGTGAAAGCGTTCTACCTGGCTTCCTCGGGTCGGATTGAGTCGCCGATATTGATGCCATAACCAATTTTGATGTAACCTCTCGGGCAGAAAGCCAGCTTGTCAATAGTGAGCTGTGAATAGGAAAGCTCATTGATTTTCGCAAAGCGATATTAGCATATGCAAATTTATTGAACAAATCGTGGCTGCGAACGACGTGAAAGAAAATCGCGTTAAGTTAATACTTCAGCTAGCGAAGCTGAAAGCAGCTAATGATCGCTTTCGGTCGGTTTATGCGTCGCTCGATGATCGCTTATTGCCTAATCCATAATATCTCAGACAAGTTCCTTAGACCGTCACCTATATAAACTCAAAATTAACAGAGGATTAATATAGCTATGGATTGCAAATCAGTTGTAAAAGTGCCCAAAGATATTTAATCAATGGATTGTAATTAAGCCAATTGTGGTAGCTTACTTTGGGATCACTTAATAATTGATTTAAAATCCACAGCACACATATTATAAATATATATTGGGAATGATCACTAATAGCTGTGTATTGTGTATTACAGAGTTAGACATAGAGAAACTCTGGACTGACCACTGACCCAAGCCACTGCAGCATCAAGATGTCGTTCCGCGTGGTACGCAGCTCCAAATTCCGTCACGTCTACGGACAGGCCCTGAAGCGGGAACAGTGCTACGACAACATAAGGGTCTCCAAGTCCAGCTGGGACTCCACATTCTGCGCGGTCAACCCCAAGTTCCTGGCCATCATCGTGGAGTCGGCGGGCGGCGGTGCCTTCATCGTCTTGCCGCACAATAAAGTAAGTGACCATCGACCGGACATAGCCATTGGTACAGGCCTGCTCCCCAAACGCGGCCAGCTTGTGGCGTGGTAATTTTAAAATAGACAATAGCCAGCTATTTATACGGCTCTTTTCGGCATAAAGTTTGCTGCCATTTGCGGGCTTCTTGCCACGCCGTGACGCGAGTGACGTCGACGGATTTCGCACTCTCCCCGCCGCTTCCCACCAGCATTTATAAATAGTTATGAATTCTGCTGCTCTCGCGCGGGAACGATTCTCTGAGCTGGCGCACTTTTGTAATTTGGCCCACAGCCAACATGACAAACCAAATTGTCTAATTTTACCAGAGAAAGAGACGGAGCGGCAGCAGTCCGCTAAATGGATACCAAAATGATATTTGGCCAAATGATTGCATTACAACACCCTCTCTGCTCGGCAAATTATTCCGCAATAAGCCTCGGCACTCTCCCAACATCCGAATTCATTTCATTTTCACTCTCCAAAGACATTTCGCCAGCCGCTCCAAATCGAACCATATGCGCATCCGTTTAGCTGTCGTCGTGTGGGCGGCGGTCTCACCTCGCGAGCCGCCCGCTTCTCGCCGACCTCTTTTTTGGTCAAAACATATTTTGGAGGCAGGCCGAGTGCTCTAATTGGGACAAATTTGTATGCAAAGTGCGGCGCTTTTCCCCTGGCTCTTTTTGGCTAAGCAGCTGCCGTTCTTTAAGTGACGATTTCTATGTAGAGCGGCTTTCACACGCTCTATTTTACATATTTTATGGGTACTGGATTTGGTCTGTTGGAGGGCGGGGCAGAGATGAATGGTGAGTGAGATCCATCACTCGCCAAGGTTGGCGGCATGTGGCAATCTTTGACTCGAGCAAGCAAAGTTCTTGATCCCCAAAATAGTTTAGTATGCCTCATCTTTGAAAATTCGTCAGGGCTTGGCATAACTGATTTGCCGTAGGGATATAGTAAGACTAATAATAGCTAATAATAGCTGGGGCAATTAAAATATATTTAGCTGCAGAGTACATTGTATAGATCATCCACTAGACTTTACTATTTTATAATAGTTTAAAGCCGTTTTTCTTCAAAAGCCTAATGGCTTTATTTCGCAAGTGGTCTTAGTTATAGTTTCTCCCAAAAGAAGGTTTTTTTTTAAGTAAGATTTGTTTGTAAACTGGTATTCACGACTCGGTCCAAGAGTGGCAAGTCAAGGCCAGAATTAGGTTCAGAATTTCCCAGAGATAGCTACTACCTAACTTATGATTAATATTATAATGCGCTCAGCAATGATAGCAGGGATATATAGATAGATCCCTCAGGCACATAAAGTCCACAGCTCTCAACCAATTTATACCCCGAACTCTGCATAGTCCAGTCCCTATTGGCCCTGCCATTTCCTCCATTGAGCACCCCATTAATCACGCTACTATCCCCGGACTTCTATCCGAATGCAAGATCTTTCATAATTCCTAGGCAAGTGGCAGTCGGCATGAAGTTGCGACTTATAGAATGCACGCTCCGCAGATTAGCGAATATAGCAGAAATGAATGCAGCCGGAGTCGGCTATAAATAATGATCCAGAAACTGGGGCAATGGGTCGCGAGGTTGTTTTTCCGCTGGTGTCTGGCGATGACGTCGTCGTCGCCAATTAATTAGTTTACGTTGGCTTGGAGAACTAATTGACGTTTCATGGATTCTTTCAGGTTGGGCGCATAGCGGCGGACCATCCGCTGGTGGGCGGTCACAAAGGACCCGTTTTGGATATTGCATGGTGTCCGCACAACGACAATGTGATCGCTTCCGGCTCGGAGGACTGTGTGGTCAAGGTGTGGCAGATACCCGATGGCGGACTATCTCGCACGCTCACCGAACCCGTCGTCGACCTGGTCTTCCACCAGCGCCGCGTAGGCCTGGTGCTGTGGCACCCCTCGGCCCTCAATGTGTTGCTCACCGCCGGCTCGGATAACCAAGTGAGGAACTTGAAACTTACCAGCCAAAGTCAATGCTATTACTAATCAACTATACGTTTGTCTTAGGTCGTCATCTGGAATGTGGGCACTGGCGAGATCCTTGTGCACATCGACTCCCATCCGGACATCGTCTACAGTGCCTGTTTCAACTGGGACGGCGCCAAGCTGGTCACCACCTGCAAGGACAAAAAGATCCGCATATACGACCCGCGCAGTGGCGAGCTGGAGAGTGAGGCCATGTGCCACGAGGGCTCAAAGGCCACGCGGGCCATCTTCCTGCGGCACGGTCTGATCTTCACGACGGGCTTCAACCGGAGCTCCGAACGTCAATACTCCCTGCGCGCCCCGGACGCCCTCAATGAGCCCATCGTAATGGTGGAGCTGGACACCTCCAACGGAGTAATGTTCCCGCTTTACGATGCGGACACGAACCTGATCTACCTGTGCGGCAAGGGCGACTCGGTCATCAGGTACTTTGAGGTGAGTTGAAGCATAGCTAGCGATAAAGTCAGTCAAAAAGTCACTTGTCTGTCGTATAAATTTATGTTAATACTATTCAGGGAATATATAGATTAGATACATTAGAATTTTCAATACTCTTGCGATCTTGTATTCTGTTCTTTAAAACCTTGAAGAGTTTGTATGGCTCCTAGGTATAGGAAGTCTTTTACTATCCTAACATCTTAGACCCACATTGCTTCTTTATTTTATAAAAATTAGGTTATTTGATATCATAAAGCATTTAGTTACAGCTTTGAGATGCAGAGGTCAAGTAATGTCTTTCTCAGGTTATATCCATTTTATTAACCACTTTTAAAAAGCTTGAGAATAGTCTTAGCATAATAATAGTATAATATAATCGTCTGTCAGCTTGTTTATTTGATAGAATTAAAGTTCTTTTCGGTGGCTTCTTCGTAAGCGATGTCAATTTATCTAATCCCCAATCTCTTTTAATTTATATCCAAAGGTCACGCCCGAGCCTCCATTCGTGCACTACATCAACACTTTTCAGACCACAGAACCACAGCGTGGTATTGGTCTGATGCCCAAGCGCGGCTGCGACGTCACCACCTGCGAGGTTGCGAAGTTCTACCGAATGAACAACAACGGTCTGTGCCAGGTTATATCGATGACTGTGCCGCGCAAGTCAGATCTCTTCCAGGAGGATCTTTATCCCGACACGCTGGCCGAGGATGCTGCCATTAGCGCTGAGGAGTGGATTGACGGCAAGGACGCGGACCCCATCACATTCTCGCTCAAAGTAAGTAATGTTTGTGGCGATCTCCGCTCGATACCTACATTTCGTGCGTTGGGAATACAGCGCTCTCAGCCGGGTGTGTTGGAGGCTCGGCCGCTCTGCCAGCCTTCCACCGGCGCCAGAGCGTACACTACTTTGGATTTAAATCCGCATGCGTTCTCGCGGGGCTTGTCCACACTTGGCAATGCGGCTCGAAGTCGGTGAGGCAGTCGCTGCCACTGTGGGACGCCCCTTCTCCAATGTATTCCAACGGCTTCTGCACTTGCTCTTTGTGGTCCTGCTCAGGACCTCCAACTGGTCGTTGTTTGGGACCTAGGTTCCTGTGCCTGTCGGTGACTACTACTACCGTGTGATGCCTGCGATTGCTTTGCTTGCGTTCCTTTCTACGTTCTGCGTTTCTGCGTTTGTGACTCGTCCGCCCAGCAACACTCACAGTCCTTTCACACAGACGGACTACCATGTCCCATATCACCTACGTGGACATTTTATCATCCAAGGCTAACAACTCCTTAACACTTATGAAAGCATACAAAAAAATATTGACTGATATAAAGAATATAAAGATAAAAACTTACAGTATTCAAGTAATTTGTAACGATATAGTTGTTACCTTTGGACTGAGACTGACTGCCTTATAGTCATATTAATAATTCAATTATTAAATAGAGATTAGGTTTTTTGACTTTTCTAGTTACCAAACAATTTAGCATTTTATTTTTTGCCCATCACCTGACTCTCAATGTGCGAGGGAATTTGCAAGGAAAGATCGTAAAAGCTTAACTCAGAACATTGAACCAAAAACTAAATCAAATGTAAAGTTCAAAGCCTACAGCAATGAATCCAGAAGTCGGAACTGGATGCAGTAACTAACCGTACACCTACCAATCCACAGCTGTCCTCCTGGCTTACACACTTGGCCTTAACACGCACGCGCGTGGCGCTTGTCGTTGTGTTCATTGTTGCTTGTTGTTGTGTTCCGGAACGAACAGATTTTCTAATCCACCTAATCAGGATCGCGTTTCTATTGTACAGGGTGGCTACGTCTCCTCGTCGGCAAGCAAGTCCTTGTCGGTGAACAAGAAGGTCAACATTCTCAATAAGCCCAGAGGTGGTGGCGGTAGCTCGGGGGCACCGAGCAGCAGTGCGGGCGGCGGCAGCTACAGCTCGTCCGCGAATAACAACGAGGCTAGCGATGCTGGACCGCCGGCAGCCGTCTTGTCGGTGAGTACTAGTGATTTGCTTAGAGTCCGATAAGAATGAACTGATGAAATCACTGAAAATCAACAGGAAAAGGACCTGCGCAGCATTCAGGACGAGATTCGCAAGCTGAAGGCGATCATCGTGAAGCAGGAGAACCGCATTCGCGCCTTGGAGGCTAAGGTCAATGCCGGAAACAGCGACGAGACGGACGCCCGCAACAAGAACGGCAGCGGCAGTGGATCATCCGCACCAGCAGCCGCATCAGCAGCCGCCGCCTCTGACAGCAAAGCCAGCGAAAGTGCCAACGACCATGCGTCCACGTCAGCGGCAACGGCACAGGATGAGGACTAGAGCTTGGATATTGACTAGGACTGGACTGATGCGAGTGGGTCGGATGGGACTGGAGGAGAGATAGAACTGCTTGTAGAAGCTCGTCGTTACCGCTTAATTTCTCTAATGCTACATACAGTTAAAGCGCGGAGGGAGGATCGGAGAAAGGAATGAGAAAGAGAAAGAGTTATTGTCTATATTGTCTATTATGATTATGGTTTCGATTATTTATTTTGTATAATTTAATATTAGGACCTTAGCGAGCAAAATCAGATGAGCGTGAGGCACAGATAGGGTTAGAGCAAACCGAACCGAACATCAAATCAATCGTCAGCGAATGCACAGCTGAATCAGTTAACATATATAACATAAAATAACAATTAACATACATCCTGCCAAAAATATAAAAACCTAACGAACTACCTACGAAACGCGCCCAACTTCAAGCTGAACAAAGGGCGGCTCAGATAAGAAGGCCCTTCGATCATTTTGTTGTAACGCAAGTGTGAAGTTGTTGTAACTTTAACAAGGCATAGCTTAGACTTAACCTCAAGCATCTATGACCCTAACCGTTTCTTATCAAATTTGTACGAGCCCCTTCTATATAAAGCCTGTATATTTGTACGACCCACACAGGGAAGCTATCATGACAATAGCCGTTAGATCCATCCTAGCCCAGGTCCCCTTAATATGTACGTCACCATCGATCGTTGCCAGTAAGTTGACGGTTCAAACGGTATGGATTTGGTAACAACGTGTTGGGGGACTGTCGGACGCAATTCGTGTTTATATTCAAAATTTTTCGTCTGTCGTTCTAACTAATAATGAAATGTATTTTTGAACAATAAGAAATACAAAAGATTCAACAGGAATAATTAAATAAACCAGCGAAAATATTTTGTAAACAGTTTTTCTCTTTTTAATTTTCGGTTTAAATTTAATTTGACTTGTAACAAAAAAAAAAACATTGTGTTATGCTGCAAAGAACGAAAGCAGCGCGAGAGTATCAATAAATTGCCTACCGATTTTGTAACACTATTGAATTGTAAAATGCAGACTATATACACATGTATAAATAATATATTCTATATACAAATAATTTACAATTTGATACGAAATAAATCAATATACAAACTGTGGCAGAACACAGAACTCTGCCGATTATATGAATATAAAAAGCCATGATTTCTTACAAAACCCCTTGCTTGAGTTTGAGTTTTGGTAGAGCTTGGAGTTTATTTCAGCTTCCTTGGGATGACCAGCAAAACCAGCTATTTATACCAAAACTATGATAATGCGTACAAATTTATATGACTAGCTCTATTATGAAAAGCAATAAGTTTTGCGGACTCGGGTCAAGTCGCTTCTTTTACTTTTGCTTACCACTTGGGCCTAGTCACAACCTGGTGGCAACTACGCTGAATATTCAGCACACAGATCCTGTTGACAAACCTTGACTATGTCTAGATACATATATATACCCAGTAGATGTATTTCAAATTTATTTTTGTACCTGATTCCCTTAGGGTAAGAGAGTTTTACGTATGTATAACTGAGTGCCAATCGGAAATGTATATAACAGGCAAAAAAAGGCATCTCGGACCCCATAAAGTACCAGGCGCTTAATTAATATCAGTCAGAACGGGTCAGATCGGACGGCTATTTCATATCCATAGCTGCCACAGGAACGATAGTAAAATGAATAAAAAAAAGATTATACCGTTTTTGTTTCCGTCGGATGGGCATCTACTCTGAGATGATTGATGATGATTTCTTATGAGTTCAGAATAATAATATTCTGATCCACATAGCAGCCATAAAAACAGTCGGAAAATGAAAGGAAAATAATTTGAAATTGATATAACTTCGCTATTTTTAAACATATACGCATACGCAAATGGTATATTTGCCATAGTATCGGGTGGACCAAAGTGCAAATTTTAAGGGAGAACAACAGCGGCTTTACGAAGATACGCGTTGTAGTATTGTGCGGTAAAATTAAGGGTGAATTTTAGGGATAATCGTTAACAACTTTCGTAATATTAAAAGTATAGTTTTAGTTTTACATTCTTAAAGAGTTATACTAAAAACACAAGATATTGTTTTTCTATATATATCTCACCTTAAAAATAATTTTAACTAATAAACGAGGTATTTTTTTTCATTAACAATTAAGGAGAAAGTTCAACTATCATGAAGGCTTAATTTGAGCCATTATGAAGTCTTGAAAATGCCAAAAAGAACCAAAAACCGAGAGTGTGGTACACAAGGATACTATTATATACATAGATCCGAAGAATTTCAAATCTGTATAATAGTCCGATCCGAACCATTTATAGCTTGATCGAAATCCCCATCTAAAAACAAGTCGAAAAGTTACAGTCGAGTGTGGCCGGCTGTGAGATGCCCGGCACCCAAAACATTGAGGTTATGAAATACTGAACTTAAACAGGACAGAAGGTACAAGGATATGCTGAAAAATGAATAAAATATTTGTAAGACACACCCCTCAAAGGCAGATGTTGCTAGGAACATGTTGAGCAACATGTTGGTCCTGTCAGCATACAAAAGAAACAATTTTTCTAATTAACTCCCATGTTTATCATCCGATTTCACTCACATTTTTAGAGCACGTTCGCATAAATATATTTATTTCATATCTATACTTAAAATACTTTTGTTCTACCTTTTTTTTTAAACCCTTTAGTTTAGCGGGAGAACTATAAACTATAAAAGCTATTTATATTCACGCCAACAGTTTCTAAAGCTAAATAAATAAAATAAATGTGTATAAATTATGAAATTAGAGTTAGTACCGTAGGGTACAAGCAAATACCAATATATTCACTAAGATGCCGAAAGGGCTTAAATCTCCGACCCCATAAAATATATATGTATGTTTCTTATCAGCATCACCAGGTGATGAACCCAGCCTATAAAACAACAGATCTCATATCATATTATTCCAATCTTACTTTCAATATATTTTTAATAATTTGGCCATGCACACAATCGGCCCCACAAATCGTGAAAATCATATAATATTTGTACTGTTTGTTTGATATAAATATAACATACATAACAAATATAAAATAAAAACATACAAAGGAAAAATCTTCTAAATTTTCATATTATTTACCTGTTTACTTGCTGATAGTTCCTATTGCAGCTATATACTGTTTGATTTTTATAAAATTAAGCCGTAATTTTAAATTCATAAAAATAGCGATATCTTGGGGTATATTGAAATATGTCGAAGAACATCAAGAGCTATAACAAATACATATAATAGCTGCAATGAATATCAGGGAAGTTTCATCCAAATAGCTCTTTAAAAGATAAATGCATAGAAACGGACAGTCGGACACTACTTTTGCAGTGGCTAGGTCGACTCGGCTGTTGATGCTCATCGAGAATATATATATGTACTATAGGACCGGCCCTATTCTGATTAAAATCGAATATCCCGCAAGGGCTTAAAGACAAACCTTTGCAAACTGCGATCAGTTTAGGTTTCGTTCATTATTTTAAAATTTTATATAAACACTTCACTGTTTCTATGAAGAGCTTTTTTATAAGGTATTTGTGTAAAATAATCATGTTAATATTATATCCTGGTCTTTTGAAAAATGTATCTTAAAAGTGCTTACCATCACTTGTCACAAATATATAATTTTCGCTCTCCACAATTCCAAGCCCTGTTCACAGCTCAGACAACGAATATTTGATTTTCAACTTCGGATGCTTCACAAATGAATTGCTTTTTTGGGAAATAATTTAAAACCAATTGACAACTTTTAATTGCACAAATATGCTTATCCATGCGATTTTCATTGATGGGGGTTCCTTTGTCCTGTATTTACAGATGCATTTAATTTATGCCTAAACAGCTTTAGAGTGTGTCCCACAATGTGCTGGGTGTAATTATCACCTCGCCGGGCAAGCCAAAAAAATGAAATTACAAATTACGTGTATAACGATTCTGACATTTTAATTAAACTTGGCCGAGAGTGCATTTGAGTGTGCGTTACAATTATAATAGAGTGTGTTCCCAACCAAGTTGTTGATTTAATTAAAATTGTGTTTGTGATGCAATTTGGCTCAATGAAAGTTGCGACGATTGCCGCCAGCAATGTGCTGACCTATTCTGTTAGCCAACAGTTGATGTGGCAACAGAACTGGAGAGAGTGCCCATCATAGCCAAGTTGATGACGCTTAGATAAAGGGATTTTTAGGTGCTTATGGAAAAATGCAAAAGTAATTTCGCATTTTTACGCGGTTATTCATGGTCAAATATGCATGCTTCTAGGCAGACCGTAGTGCAGACTTTGGCCTTGTGTATTATTTTATTTACATTTGCAAATGTCTTGTAAGTCTGAATATATTCTAATTATGTATTTCTCTTTATATTTAAACCAATATGAACAACACCAGAACTGGAGCTAGCTGTGACAATAAGTAGTGAATCTATAAGGTTATTAAGCTTTCGGATATACTACATATGTATGTATGTTTTATTCGAAGTACAGCACATAAAAAGTATACAATATATTTATCTGTTAGCACTATGTCACAATATATTGGGTACAGGGGCCGTATAGCTACAGACAGGTATAAAAATTGGATCTGTAGAAAAATGTGGGGTGTTTTTGGGCGCAAGGTGCAAGCATACCAAAGATTTCCCTGGACAACAAGCAAACGAGTATGAACACGCTGAAGGCGCTGAAGTAACATAACGACGAATAAAGACGAGCGAACAATGACGGAGAGAGACGACGAGTTTAAATCCATAAAGAAGACAAGGACGAGAGCAACCACGATGATCGAGACGAAGACGAGCAGAAAGCACAAAGCAGACGCGAGCAGGCCAGAGTGGGCGAGGACGAGAGGGGAGTTGAGATTGAACTAGTAACGAAGACAATAGCACGACGACGAGTTTTGTGTTTTTACTTATTTCAAATTACTTATATTTTTAACGGATATTATCAATTAAAACTATACCTAATCATTTAATTTAATAAAAACAAATCCCACATTAGTGAATAAACAAATTCAGCAGTTTAATAATGGAATTATAGCCCACCTTGAGGGTTTTGCCCAGGCAATAGTCAACCAAGTCGTTGTCATCATCAGGGCGTAAAAATCAAGCCCCGAATTCGTTGCCGCTCACCGCTCCAGGTGAGGCTTGGCTTGGGCCTTTCATTAACGCTCAATGATTGTCAAAACAGTTGCAAGGCATTTGTTAATTAAAAGCAAGCAACAAATAAACCTGGCCCTAGGAGCATTAAGACGTGGGAACACGTGCTAAATAAATACGCCGCTTGCTAAGTACCAGCAGACACATGCCTCCCTTGACCCCCTCTCAACCCGCTTTGACGGCGGCACTGCCGTAAATTTGCACGGGCCGCGGCTTTGTCTGTGTGCGTGCCCGGCGTCGTTTTAATGCATAAAGAACCCACGCACACACACTCGCGCACAAAAGGAGCCGTCAAAACATTACTTCATCGCCGGCTCGTGCCCGGGGTATTTGTTTATTTTCGCATGAAAATAAATGCGTTTAATGGCGGAAGTTTATGCCTCGTAAAGAGAAGTTAATTAGCTTTCTCGAGTATGAAATTTGTTCTGCACTCTGTCCCCAGCCAAGACCTCCCGCCAGCAGCCCGTTTCCAATAGCAAATTGAACATTTTCCAGCGACTCATATTCTCCAATGCCCACGGAAGGGAAAATTATTTGACTTTCCACCAACACGAATTTGATTGCTTCGCAGCAGCTAAGAGGTTATTTTGGGTAAATCTTTCTAACGAATTCGGTGCTGACATCCAAGAGCCTTCAAAGTCACATTTTCAACCCAACACCTATATACAGTATTTACAGCAAAAAAAAAAAATTAAAACAAGAACTATTATCAATTTGTATAATTCAACTAAATTTTGAAAAAATCCACACGTACTTGAAATTAAAACATATACACTCAAAAAACTGCAGGCCAAAAGAGACCCTATAGAAAGTAACTAAGTGTATAATACTAGCTTTTCGTGGATTTTTTAAGCCTTTGCACTTGGATCCTTGATAACATACGGTCTTCCAAAACTCGATCTTTTTATAAGCGCGTACGATACTTTAAATACATCTAGCTTATAGTAAATTGTTCAAAGATTACAAATACAAAATGTCAATAAAATAATAGTTTTGTTTAAAAGATATACATTTTCAAAGTTGATTTTTTTGCGTAAAAAATTTTCACGATTGTAGCTAAATTTGATCAAATTTTAGGAATAATTTCAAGAAAACTAGCTAATGTTTCACAATTTTCTTTATTCCTTTGTTTCTTTATTTTTATTGATTAATAACTTATAAGGTATACAAGAGAATATAGATTATAGTGTTACTTTCTGTTTCTCTAGGAAAAGCATAAATTTGTTCACAATTTTTCATTTCGATTTGAAATTTAAACAATTTACAATGGTCAATTGTTTTTTGGTAGTACCTTGTCAGCAATATTTATCGGTTGAACATTTATATACCATATGCCATTGAAATATTGATTATCAAGGATAGATGATTAAGTCTCAGCCTATTTAAAGCAGTGCCTTTGCGTGAGTAAGAAAATGTACAAAGTAGGTAGGTTGGAGAAAAAATAGCAACATTTTTTGGCGTATATTATAATAAATACTCATGACTACAAATTAGTTTCAATGTAACCGCACTGGTGCAGTGTTTCCAATCTGTGCATACTGGGCGTGTGATGGCATAGGTGGGGCAGAGACACTCCTCTTTGACTTTTTGTTCTCAGCAGATTGGATCACAAAGAAAATATTTGCATATTTGAAATTCTAAAAAAATATATATTGGGATTTGCCAGTAGGGTCCAGCGCTTCGCAGAAAAACGTTTGTGATTTAATTGAAAGCTTGAAGCTTTGGATTCCGGGTATTTTACATTCGGGCATGGATCTTTCAAGCTCTTTTTCTAAATATAAAAATAAAATATGGACAAAAAAGTCGACACAAATATCTCCTGAATATTTTATTATCATCTATTTAGTAGAAAACTGTATCGAACATCTATTTCTAATCACTCAATCTATTTTTTTGAGTGCACTGCTGATGCTTCTGCGGCGCAGTTAACACATCAACTTCGTGGCTGGCCGTCGCTCCAGGTGGGTCTTAAAGTCAAACTTGCGACGTGTTTGCATCTATGCCGCAAAGGCAAATATTTACGGTATCCTGGCTGCTGGAAGGATGGGCTACGGCTTCCGGCGCAGACAAAAAGCTGAGTTGAGGGACAACCGACAACCGACAACCGACGACCGACAACCGACAGCCGACAGAAGACAGAAGAGAGCCGACAGCGGAGGCCGAAACTTTCTCAAAAGCGCACGCAACCAAACAACATGAAAATAGTTTTTCTTTTACACATTTATGAAATGTGCACCGCAGGGCCTGCGTGTGTGTGTGTGCGAACAATAACTTTCACTCTGCTAGAGGAAGCGGGGAGGGGGCAGGGGAAGGGCTGGGATAAAGCGGCTTAAAACTTGCGCTAGGATGCCCAAAAGTGTCGAGGCAGCAACTCCCGCAGGACACGGGACAGGAAGCAGGCGACACGAGGCAGGAGACAACTGCCAACTGCCATTTTTGGCAAATATTTGCACAGATAATGAAAGTGCACCCCCAGCCCACCATCTGAAAGTGTGTGTGTGTGTGTGGGTGTGTGATTCCCCGATAGTTGGCAGTTGGACAATGTGTTGAGTTGAGTTTGCCGGCTGCTCTCGGGCTTCGTTTTTGTTGACAATTCACTTTGCAGCGGTAATTGACCCTAATGCTGTTGCTTCTGGTCTCGTTCGGCTCCGTTAAATCGATGCCATTTTGGCAGCAAAATTCAATTTGGCAAAGCATTCTCAGCCACACACCACACACACACGCCGAGATGTGTATTGCACGTGCCTAAATACATTGCAAAAATGTCAAAAAGCATGTTTCAGTGCTTTGTGACTTCGCCTTTGCATGTCATGTGCCCGAAAACAAAACTTTGCATTCGCTCGTCTGCCCTACGTGACTATCCCGGAGCATCCTCAGTCACGCTGCCAATAGCCTCTCTACATGGCCATAAGGACATGGCCCGTGGCCGGACTGGCAGTCACAACAATCCCATCTAATTCAATTACAATTACTCAAACATCGTCCTGGCCACAGGCAGAGTGTCGCTCTGCCCGAAAATATTTAAGTGCGTATCGATTTGCCAGGACTTCCCAAGGCCCCCCGAGGACCCTCCTGCCTGGCTTTGTTTCAGTGCAATCGTCTGTGGCTAATCGTCTGCTATTTGCTCGATGTCTGTGCGGATGTCTGGCCTCCGAAACACTCGCATTCGCATTCACATTCCCATTCACAGTCACAGTCACAATCACATCGCCATGCACATTGTCAGACAGGGCCATAAATTAGGCAGTTTCTAAGTGCTTCGATGTTTGCCTGTGGCTCCGGCTTTGAATCCGGCTTTGGCTTTGGCTGCGGCTCTGGCTCTGGCCCTGGCCCTGGATCCTGCCTCGAACTCCGCCTGGGTTCCGGCCAAGATTTATACCATGTTCGCACTCTTTTCGGATACCCAGCCGTGTTTCCCGGAGCATTGTGTTCGAAGCCATGTGTCTGAATTAAAGCCTGGCCACGGGATTGGGGCATAAATTGAATTCAGCCAGGAAGTGGCACCTAAAAACTCGCGTAAAATACTCAGCTATATACTAATACTATACTATATAACTCTGAGCCGTGTTTGACAGTTAATACTTCCCCTTCACAGGCCCAGCTAAATATAAGCGTGGATATCAAACATTTTCTGCACTAGTATTTCCCTCACATGCACTTCCATTTCTGCTGCTGCAATTTTCCAGAAATAGCAATTAGCAAAGGGCCAAGGGTGAGAGGGAAGGGCAGGGGCCAAGGACTTGGGCCAAGTCTATTGAGAGGACAAAAAACCCAATTATCACATATTCAAGTCAGGGGCTTGTCCTTCTTCATTCCGTGTCCACGTAGACTGGCTCTGACTGCGATTGCGACGTTGGCTTTGATTCCACCTGGAAACTCATTTTCGTGGCGCTGGCTCTAAGGGTACACGGCAAACAAAATAGCACCATTATACCTTAATCCTTACTAAAAAGTAGTTTTAGAGCACGAAGATTCGAAATCAGGTTTCCAATACTGCCAGAGTTTGAAATATTAATATTAATCACACTCAAATTGACACAAACTGCGATAATTGCATGAAAATTGAATTCAATGAATAGATTCTTTAAAAAGACTTTAAATTTAGATGACCAATTCCGTTCTGTTTTATTATTTATACTACCTGGAGTTGTGGCCAACCAATTTGGCCGTTCAATTCACAGATAATGAATATTAATTGAATGGGATAAGTTCTCTGTGTGTCTGGACTCAACAGCCGATTTAACGGATCGGAATTTATATTTATAAATGGCCAGTTTTCGGGTTGCAGTGACTTTTTTAACCCTGTTCCCTGTGCAGGGTTTCAGCCCGGGCAAATGTTAATTGAAAGGGGCCAGGCTGCCGGGGCGAGTTTCTATTATTTGGCTCCTTCGACCCGGCCACTCCAAGCCGGCTGAGCTCCGAGTCCGGCTTATGGTTATAGATTGGCAGTCGGATAGGCCAGCCGCCAGCCATCAGCAAGTCAGCAAGGGCGGAGGGTGGAGGATTCCCCGAAATTACCCCCTTCTCGGGCCCTGAAAAGCTCTCCGCTTGCCTTTTTCTATTTGAATTGCTTTGCCAGGACCTGCACGTGCACACACTTTTAATTACACTGCACATTTGCACTTCAACTGCAGGTGCGGGCTCAGGTGCAGGTGGCTCTGCTGCAGGTGCCGAGACACGTTGACAGTGACGGTCCGGGGATGGATCCGGGGCGCTTTTGAGGGGTGGGTATTCCGGGCAACGGGTCGAATGGGTAATGGGTGGGGCAACAGTTGCTCATTCACGCCACGTTGCACAAACACAAAACATCGGCGCTGGCATCCTTGCCGCAACCTTGGAGCTGTCGTTACATATTTCGTTGGAAAAAAGCGGTCCGATCAAGTGTCTGGCCAGAGATTAAAGCTTAAGAGGATATACGGGCGGATGCGAGTATGCGAGCATCGCAACTGTTGTCCAATTTAAACTCACAGCAATTTGTATTGCCTCGCCCACCTGCCGCCAGCTGTAGCTTCATTTACGTATTTTGCTTCCTCGTTTTATTCCGTTTGCTTTGGGCCTGTCCAGGCTGTCGTCCTTGTCCGCGTCCTCGTCGCCGTCGCCGTCCTCGACGCCAGCGCATTTTTCTTAATTTTTTAGCGTTTATTCTGATGAGAAGTCATTTATTTTCATTGCCGCCCCGCCCGGCGCCGGTCCCATTTTAAGTGAATTTGTGCGGACGCTGGGCAAATGTAGTTTTAAGGAATTTAAGCAATCCCGAACTGCCCAGCCCCAGGCCAGGCCCAGGCCCTTCACACATTAACTGCTCCATTGGATTACCCGCCAAAGAGTTGCCACGAAAACAAGCTAACTGAGCCAGCCAGAGCAAACACTAACAAATGGCGTTGAGTCAACACTCAAGCACCTCGCCGAGCGCCTCGGTGTGATTCCAGGTGCCAGACTCCAGCTAGAGTCGACACCTGCTCCTCGGCCCGCCCTCAAATGGAGTGTTTGCCGGGTAAACACAGCCGGGTAAGCGAGCTTAAAATTTCACATCACGCATACGCACGCGGCACGTTGGCCACCGCCAGGCTCCCGGCTCCTGGCTCCTGGCTGCCTTTGCATTTCGGCGGTTGCGGCAATCGAATTAATTATCGAGATAACATGTCGAACAAGACCAGACCGCAAACGAAATAAATTCCTACGGGAGCAGCCGCTGTGTTGATTTTGCGGCCACTGCAAAAATCGGGGCGAAACCCCATACTCTCTGAGCTCTGGCCAGATTTTCAATTACTATTTCGGGGGCTGGGGAGGCTCGGATTCCGCCACCGAGCCAGCATCTGCTGAGATTACAATGCGCTGCGATTTCGCTCGAGGATATGCTCGATATGCGTTGGCAATAACTTTTCAGGGGACTGGAGGACACTCTTCACTGGAATCAGAATTGGAATCGGTATCGGAGTCGGCATCGGAATCAGAAGCCACCGAAGCATTCCAGCTAGTCAACCTTTGGCCTTCTGCCTTGGGAAGGCAGTGCATTAGTAAATTGAAAGCGGAGCAGAGTACATCCTTTTGTGTGTATACCAACATGAGTGCAAGACACTGGCATAAATAAGGAGAGCTCACTGAGCAAAAAAAGCAGTCAAGCAAAGTATTAAATTCACCCTTTAGGATCAGCAGAGAATTCGAGATATAAGGGAGCATCTATCAGTTTGTATATACGTAAGGCTTCACTGCTTAGGTTATTAAGTATAATATAAATATATAAACTATACTACTATAGCTACCATATTGTGAGTATAACTATATTGTGATATATAACTAAAGCTTCAAAGCTTCGGTAAAGTATACTACTATATCTACCATATTGTGAGAATAAGTATATTGTAATATATATAACTAAAGCTTCAATACTTAGACTATTAACTATATTATAAATACATAAACTATACTGCTATAGCTACCATATTGTGAATATAAATATATTGAGATATATATCTAAAGCTTCAATGCTTAGGCTATTAACTATAATATAAATATATAAACTATACTACTATAGCTACTATATTGTGAGTAAAACTATAGTTGGTATTGGTACTACGATATGGATTGACTTGATCTCCAACTAAAGCTTCTATCTGACATATTTTAGTGTCTCTTACAGAGCTCGGCTTATAAGTACCCCTGCTACGGCTCGGACCTGAACTTGGATCCTTCAGATTCATCGCTCCCCGGAGGCCACTAATAAAACAACACTGAGAACTTAAACACATTAATACAGCCTTGTCTCGCTCGTACTTTATTTTACTCCTTAGTTGGGTCCGTTTGCCTTACCCATATAATTACCATACATATAATCAAAGCTTTGCAAGTTAGGAAAATGAGCATTTATTAAATGTTAAATGGCATAGAGTGAGGCACAAAACTTAGAGTGAGCCTGCATTCCTCTTCCAAGTGTTGGCGCAGACTGAAGCACACTGTGCTCCTGGCCAGGTTTTCCATTCAATCAGATGATTGGCCCTTGGATAAGGGCTTGCATGCAAACCGAGAACGAGATTTTGGAGCGAGATAACTTTGAGAGGAAATCAACCCGCTCTCTAATGATGTGCTCGTTGGCCAAGGAGCCAACCGGGCTAGAACAGAGAGCCCGGACTGCTTCGAGAGGTGCTCCTGCCGAGTGCATTAGTAACCACCGGCTCCTGGCCCACGCAGCACTTTCCGCATAGTAAGTGGAGTGTGCATAATGCCTGGCAGTAGACCCGAAACTGTCAAACTTAACACTTTGCATTAAAAATGGATGGTAATAAAATAAAACAAAAAGGCAGGCGGAGGGAGGCGAAGGCAGCCGCTGCTGAACCGAAATTAATCAAGCGTGAAAAAGTGTTTGCAAAGAATTCTGCGCCGCCATTTATAATTTTTTCTCTGCCCCCATCTGCGATACCCGGGCTCCTCCAGCGCCTCCTCCTCTGGCCAGGACTCACTTTCCCGTCCTTGCTGTGGGCCATTTCCATTGGCATTTGCTGAGCTGTAAATGCCGTGGCCCGCCTGTTACTTACAATTAGGCGCACGAGTCAGCAGAAAGCACGCGGACGAGGATGAAAAGCGGAAAAGACACTAAGCGGAAAAGCAAATTGGAAAATTACAAGACTTGCGAAATGCACGGGGTCAGCGCTTATGGAAATTGGAGGGAATTGAAAGGATTTTAATGCACATTAGGGAAAGTTTTTAACTTCGGCCAAGGGTCAGCAACAAGTCCGGGTCCGGGATACCCACCGCGCCTCTGGCATGGGAAGAATCAAAGTTGCCTGATTACACGGATAAAAAAAGGAAACTATTATAATAATACTAAACAAGTTTAATAAGTAAGCTATACTTAGCTCGGTATTAAGCATATATTTAATGAAACACATAAGTATTTATCAGAACAGTAGTACCTACTCATCCTTTTAGTTTACCTTACTCTCACACCTTCCCAAAGTATATACAATTAACCCCTTATGTTATAATAATATTAAACTAGATTAATAAGTAAGCTATACCAAAATGTTAGCTCAGTATTAAGCATATATTTAATCAAATACATTGTTAACCCGGTTTATAGACAGATTCACTTTTATTTTCTAGATTATTTCTTAAGTTTTTATAACAATGTGTTTTCACTCTTTTCGCTGATCTTAAAGTGACAATTTTCTCTTAACCTCTCTAATCTTAACCTCTTTGATCATATTTTTGGGATATTGGGAAATGGAACATAAATGCAAGCAGTCACACTTTATCAAAATGCTTATTCTCACTGCTAATACACTAACACTTAATATACATATCTGCTAACAACATAAGTATTTATCAGTACAGTATGTACTCCTCCTTACTCTCTCACCTTCCCAAAGTATACACAATTAACCCCTTTCAATAGATAAACCCTTGCTTTGTTTCTGGCTGATTTAAATGTGAACCCTAAGAAGGGAAGCAGCAAATAAAAGTAGACTTGACGCACTCCCATATCCGAAGCCGTCATGGGCACATCTTTATAGCCATTTCTTTTCCATTCAGGGGAATAAAGTATACCCAACCAGGGGTGCGGGGGAGGGAATTGCTGCCGAATTGAACAAAGTTGGCCCATTCGAAGGCATTTGCTATTCCGAGCCGATAGCCTTTTATGTCCAATTATCAGCGACAGCGAGCGGCACGAGCGAGTAAATGAAATTGTCAGGACCTGTGTGCGACCGGAAAAGGCTCCGGCTAGGGCTTTGTTTTTGGCAAAACAATAAACTGAAATTATGGCCAATGACAGCTGACATTTAGGCCAAGCACAGGGGCGCACAACGGCCCCGAATCGGGCTCGAACCGGTCTCGAGGCATTCGAATGGAAAGCCCGATCCCTTGAGCGCCTGTAAATGGCAAGGAGGAAGCCCGGAAGCCGGCGAGGTCGGGAGAGCCTCAATCAAGCTCCAATGGAGTTCTTTAAATGTAAACCATAATTTGCAATGCCATTTTCGAGCAATTTGCGATGGAAGCCAGAGCTAATGCAGCATGACCACAAGAAAATTCTGGAAAGCCAAGCGACTCGGGAAACTAATAATAAAAATGTTAAAATAAATCTTCGAGCGCTCTCAGGCAGCGTCTCCCGCCAGCTCTGTCTGCCAGCCCGCCTCCTCCGGGTCTGGCTAGGCAGCGCAGATTTATGCATCCATTGTGCTGGGATATGAACAACCCTCTTATATTTTATGCGCATAATGGCCAACTACGACAACACTCGCACTCACAAAGGCCAGAAGGGGAGGGCAGTGGCGGGGGCGGAGGCGGTGATTGAGATTGGGATTGAGCCTCGGGGGCGTGGCACAGTGGTCGGAGCTGCCGAGCTGCTGATATAATAGTAAATACCCTTAAATACCAAGCCGATTATCAAAAGTCAAGGAAATACACCAAGGAAAATTAAAGTATTTTTAAACCGCATTGTTTTTAACAATATTTTATGTTCTCAATTGTATACCTATACTATATACCTTATACTTAACTGATATATGTTAATTTTAAACTGAAAGGCAAGAATCGTTATATTTTATATATTTTTTTCTGCATTATACAAGAAATAATATCAAAACTAAAGGCTTTTCTTTATAGTTTTCATTGACATTGACTCCACTGTGCAGGATGTGGGGTCGGCTCCGTCTTCTCGACTGGCCCGAGGTTGTTTTTGTTATTTTCTTGTTATTTACACGAAATTGCCAGAGGTCATACAGCTGGCTGCCGTGGAAGGTGTTAAAGTTCAAATGTGACGCGTGTGTGTGGCCCATGATTGCGGGGCATAAAGGCATAAAGAGTACAGCGGCGCAGACCACGACTTTCACTTTTCGGAGCCCCATTACCTCCCCAGGAGCATATGCAAATAGACAGGACTCGATTGGACTGAAAGCGATGTGCACCACCGAAACTAAAGCATACAGATAAATTTTCCATCAGCGATGAGCAGGCTACCCCTGGAGCCCACCTAGAGGTGCCTCTAAAAAGTCAGAAATCAATTTGTATAGGTGTGTACAATTAAAATTAAAGAACCATAAATCCCATATACTTATGGGTTTCAATGTATGTAACTATTAACCTGAATTCCTTAGCATTTTAAAAACAAAATTTCCATTTAATACATTGTTAGCAGATATATATTAAGTACTATTGTATTAGCAGTTATTGATTAAGCATATTGGTAAATTGAATACCGTTTGGCATTTCTGCATTTATGTTCCAGTTCCCAATATTCCAAAAATATATGTAAATGATTAAATAGGTTAAGATTAAATAAGTGTGGAGTATGGAGGAGTATGGTCACTTTAAGATCAATGAAAAGGGAGTAAAAACACATTTTTATAAACTTTAGAATTAAAAATCTATAAAATAAATGTGAATTGATAAATCAGGTTGATAAACCAAGGTAACAACATATTAAAATGTACTGCTCCCACTCAACGCGGACAACGGTACGTATGAGTGATAAATACCAGTTAGGTACACTGCACTCGTTGGAACATCACTGCAACGTACAAACCAGATTTTCCGACCTGCACATGACCATTAGAGCTGTGGTTTTCTTGGATTTCCACCGAAAGCAGGCCGAGAGGCCAGAGAGATAAAGGGATTGATGGAAAATCAAATAAATTGAGTTTTGCCAGGCCCGACCCGGTCTGGCCCGGCCCGGGCTGTGAGCTCGCCCGGGGAAACTCGCAGGCGAAGAGAGAGTTTTCCGGCTCGCACAGATTTAAGAGCAATTAACACGACCGCTCGGAACGATAATTGAATATGAACGCACATGAGTGGATTGCGAATCCATAATTGGACACCGCTGGTAATATTTATATTTGCAAATTGTTAAACAGCACCCAGCCCGGGTCGGACCAATTAGCGCGAAATCAATTACGCTGCCAACAAGTAGGCGGCGGCTCTAGGGGCTCAGTGACCACCGACCACCGAACTGGCTCCCCAAATCCTCTCGGCTAAATATATCCTTGCTCCTCGCTGTCTTCCAATATGTATTTACTTTCAATTTTAGGCACAACACTCATTTATTACAGCCACAGAGCTCCGTTCGCCGCCTTATCTGCTCCTGGGCCAGCCCGCCGCTATTTCCATTTGCATGGGGCTGGCATTGGGCTGGCCTTGGCCGGAGTCTGGCTCCGCACAAGCCGTGTAAACAAAGGAGGCAACCAAACGATGGCAAACAAGCCGCCGAGCGCCGAGCGCCTGCCAGCAAATACATGTACATGCAGAGAGGAAACAAAAAAGCAGAAACATGGCCACCAGAGCGGCGGAGGGCGCATAAAGCGAAAAATGTTCTTGTTAACAAATTGCAAAACATTTGCTTTTTGAAGACAAATTACTCGTGGTGAAACAAATTGCTTTGCTCCTCCGCCGCTTCTTCATCAGCTCTGGCTCCGACTCCAGCTCCAGCTTCAGCTCCTTCTCCAGCTCCAGCTCCTTCTCCGCCCCATCTCCGCCAGACATTAAGTTCGAGTGTGTGCGGGTCGCATTTAAATTTGACAAACAAGTATTGAGCCGGGCCGTAATGCAGTCGCCGCCCCCGCCACAACCATTGCACTCTAGTGGCATGGGTCAACGCCTAATTAGCGGAGCCGACCCCCTTTCCGCCTCGCTTCCTGCGCGGCAAGGCGGAAACGGAAGCAGCAGGTAGCGGCTTAACTGTAACTTTAAGCGCCCTAATGAAGACAATTAAACGAGCTTAAGGCGAACGCTCCAGCGGGCTTAGCAGTCATGGCGATACACTTGGCCTCTGACCACACAGTCGCGGCTCTGCCACCAGCAAACTGTTGCAAAAACACAGCAAAAGTTGTGAAACTGAAGAGCTTAACAAAAAATGGGAAATAAAAATATGGTGTTTTATATTTACATTAAACTAGATTACCTTACATTTAATGAGGCTATTCCACCCTAGATAAGGACTCAAAGGGCAACTAGCTTGTAGAAAAAAGGAAGGGTCTTGTAGTAAAATAAAATAGTAAAAACCTAGTTTATTTAAAAGGACAGAGCTATATCAAAAAGGTGAGAGAAAAGCTTAAAAACAATTAGCAATAAAAAAGGAGTTTTATATTTACATTAAACCATTCAAAAGTATGATATTTTAACCAGGATATGGTTTCAAAGGTTTTAAAACTGATAGAAAATACAAAATACAAATACAAAAAATTAATAGAACCTAGTTTGTTTAAAGGACAGAGCTGCCCCAAAAAGGTTTGAAAAAGCTTCAAAACAATTAGAAATAATAAAGGTATTTTATATTTACATTATACCATTTAAAATGATGCTATTCCATCCTAGATAAGGACTGAAAGGGTCCTTGGAAAAGTCTTGTAGTAAAATAAAATAGTAAAAACCAGTTTATTTAAAGGGAAGATCTGCCCCAAAAAGGTGCAAGAAAATCTTAAAAACAATTAAAAATAAAAATGGAGTTTTATATTTACATTAAACCATTAAAAATGATGCTATTCCATCTTAGATGAGGTCTCAAAGGGCAATTAGCATGCTTTAAAACCGATAGAAAATAGGAAAAATCTTATAGTAAAATAAAATAGTAGAAAAATAGTTTATTTAAAGGACAGATCTATGAAAAAGTTACGAGAAAAGCTTAAAAACATATTTTTTGTTTGTTATATTTACATTAATCATTCAAAAATGTGCTGGATATGGTATCAAAGGGCAAATTGCTTGCTTTAAAACTGATAGAAAATAGGAAAAGTTATTAATAAAATTAATTAAAACCTAGCTTATTTAAAGTACAGAACTATTCTAAAAAGATATTAGAAAATCTTAAATCTTAATCTAAATAATTCGAAATAGTAAAGGAGTTGTATATTTAAATTAAACCATTCAAAATGATACTATTCCATCTTAGATGAGGTCTCAAAGGGCAACTAGCATGCTTTAAAACCAATAGAAAATAGGAAAAGTCTGGTAGTAAAATAAAATAGTAAAAACCTAGTTTATTTAAAGGACAGAGCTATCTCAAAAAGGTGCGAGAAAAGCTTAAAAAGAATTAGAAATAAAAAAGGAGTTTTATATTTACATTAAACCATTCAAAAGTATGATATTCTAACCAGGATATGGTTTCAAAGGTTTTAAAACTGATAGAAAATACAAAATACAAATACAAAAAATTAATAAAACCTAGTTTGTTTAAATTAGCATGCTTTAAAACCGATAAAAAATAGGAAAAATCTTATAGTAAAATAAAATAGTAGAAAAATTGTTTATTTAAAGGACAGATCTATGAAAAAGTTACGAGAAAAGCTTAAAAACATATTTTTTGTTTGTTATATTTACATTAAATCATTCAAAAATGTGCTATTCTAACCTGGATATGGTATCAAAGGGCAAATTGCTTGCTTTAAAACTGATAGAAAATAGGAAAAGTTATTAAAAAAATTAATTAAAGCCTAGCTTATTTAAAGTACAGAACTATTCTAAAAAGATATTAGAAAATCTTAAATCTTAATCTAAATAATTCGAAATAGTAAAGGAGTTGTATATTTAAATTAAACCATTCAAAATGATACTATTCCATCTTAGATGAGGTCTCAAAGGGCAACTAGCATGCTTTAAAACCAATAGAAAATAGGAAAAGTCTGGTAGTAAAATAAAATAGTGAAAACCTAGTTTATTTAAAGGGCATAGCTGCCCCACTGATTTGGTGTTCAGGTTTCATGCCTTGTTATTGGCAGTTCTGCGAATTAAATCCCGGTGTCGGCTGCTAATTGCTGCTCCGGGCACCCACGGCGTATGAGCAATGGCCGGCGAGGCGCATTCGCCGGAGGCAAAAAAGCGGAGCGAAATATATTTGTGAATTTGTGCACTGCACTCGATCATAATTTGAATAATTATTTTTGCAGCGGTGCACCGCGCACACCCATCGGCGCTGAGTTTCAGGGGCTTTGCTGGCGTTGCCTAGGGAATTGCCCGAGAGCTGTTGACCACAATGTTCAGTTGCGAGCCCCGGTCTGGCTATAAATTTCAGGCAACAGGCAACTGGCCACTGGCCACTGGCCACTGACATGGCAGCATTGAAGTTCGTGGCTTTTTTTCAGCTTAAAACCAGCTCGCTGGGAGGCGATTAGCAGGGATACATTTGGCCGAAACTACTCGGCACCTTCCACATGCCTGAGCAGGCGCATAAATTTGCCATTAAGTGATGTATCGATGCCAGTGCTGGCCCAAGTAAACAGGACTCTTCCGAGAGACGATCGGCTATCCATCAGCGAGTTCGCTCCACTTTAAAGGATTCCGGGGCGATTAGCAGGGAGGGGTCCTTGCACTCTGGCCGGCAGCTAAACCCTTTCAGGCCAGGGCATTAATAAGTCAAGTCAAGCCGCCGGGTGCCTGGTGGGTGCCGGGTGGGTGCCGGGGCGGGTGTGAGAAATACAGGAAGAATTACACGCTCCAGCGCATAACTTGGTCGAGGAGCTTGTGCCCCGCATAATAATGGCTCCTGCGATGGCCAATTCGGTAAACAATGCGGGCGCAATATGCAAATGAGCATATTAGTAAAGCCAGCCGCTGTATTTGCATAATTTTTTCACAGTTTGGCCCTCTTTGCGGCCTCTTTGCAGAAAGTGTTGCGAAAGGGGCAAGGTAGCTGCAGGCGCTCGAATTTGAATGATGTGCTCAGTTGATTTGTGGGAAACGAAAGGATCGCGAGCCCCGAGCAGGGAGCGGGGATACAGTCACCGGCATTAGCCGACGCACTTTATATTCATGCCGCAGTGTGCATAAATATAATTTCCCATATCCCGGGCTCCAGGAAGTGGACAGGGACGAGAGCTGGCACTGGGGCAAGGACATCCACTTATGCCGGGCACGTCCAGGACTCCGCTGCCCCGCATATTGGCATTTGTTGCACTCTATAAAATCCGCTTAACGTTTGCCGCTGCAACCAGGGACGCAATCAAAGTGAAAATACATCACCATTACCGGGCAGCCGCAGGAGTTCCGCAGCAGCCGACACTGAGAGTTCAATGGATGGTCCACTGGCTCCTCTGAAATATCAATTATTGCATGTCCACTCCGAGAGTCCGGCTCGGCTCGCTCGACTTCCGCTCGGCTCGGCCCGGTCGAGCATTCGAGCATTAAAATGACGCTTAATTGTGCTGCGTGGCTGGCGGAGATAAAAAGTGCGCCAACAGTCACAACATCCGACGCCCCGACAGCCGCCAAATGAAAATGTTAACATAAAAATTAATGACAGCAAAGCACTTCGCGTTTGTGTAATTGTGCGTTGAACTCTGAACTCTGCCTCTGCCTCTGCCTCTGCCATCTGACTGCACACCGAGCATCAGTCTAAAGCGATAGCATACTTAATGGGGCCGGTTAGGTCGCATGGCGGAGTCGCCATGGCTCCCAGACACGATAAGTTAAACCCTGAGGGCAACTTAAATCGAACTGAACTAATCCGTAAATTGCTATACATAGAAATGGACGCCAGTAACTTCCAAACAGTTGTTAGAGTTAAGGCACTGGGAACTTATGGCTCCAAACTTATTCAAACTTATTATTATTGTAGCAATGACACTTTTAAAGCAAATTCTGTCCTGGGAGTTCATGAGGACGATGTCTTAGTTTCAGTCTTAGGTACAGCTCAGGTTGATGATAATAGATTAGAAACATGTTTACAAATATGTATTACCCGTTACCCAAAGGATACAAAGGTATTATAACTTAGTGCCAACCGAGAATGTATGTAACAGGTAGAGGTAGGCATCTCCGACCCCATAAAATGTATATATTCTTGACCAGCGTCACCAGCCGAGGTGCTGCAGCCATGTCTGTCCGCTTGTCCGTCCGTGTGAAACAACAGAACTCAAAGACTATAAGAGCTAGAGCTTCCAAATTTGGTGACAACATGGTTATCTCGTAAACGCAGATCAAGTATCTTTGTTTAGCCACGCAGACTTCTGCCTTTAAAAACCATGATAATCGTATAACTAAGCTATAGTCATGATTTTTGGTTTAAATTAAAAATTTATATATAAATGATATAAATTAATAAATACATTTGTGCGGACGTGCTTTAAAGATTTGATGATAAACATAGGAGTTATTAAAAAAAATACGTTTCTTTGTATACTGAGCTTCTTCAACATCTACATTTGAGTTGCAAGCACCCATATGTTGCTTAATATGTTCCTAGCAACATTTCTCTTTTGTGGGTGTTGCTCAACTTGTTCCTAACAACATTTTTCTTAATTTATCAACATTTCCTTCTGCTTTCAGTCCTGTTTAATTTTAGTTTTTCATAAACTTAAGCTTATTTAGACAAAGTGAAAGATCCACATCCATGTGTATTTTAGTTTTATAAACAATGCATTGATACCGGGTATCTCACAGTCGGTCACATTCGACTGTAGCTTTTCTACTTGTTTAAACATATCGGTGAGGTGACTTGAAATAATATTGGTAATAAAATTTTACCATTATTATCCGTTTTTAATGACGGGCCACGTCTTGGTTCGTAGAGGAAGCACACGTTGTTGTGAGTCTGTCGCACGAAGGTAAACATTTTCGACACTGTAAAAAATTAAATGAAACTTTTCTTAGGTATTCATTATTTACCAAATAATTGTTTTAATAATTTGTATTCAGTTTATAGTTTTACTTAATACAACGCATTTGATCTACAAGCTATTTTGGTCGAACGAATTAAATCTTTTAAAAGGTCAATGAACTCTATATCCTCGTTGGGTATTCTAATTTTGAACAGAAGTGTGTAACGCATTGAAGGAGACCGTTCTGGCCCTCTTTAGTTATCCTAAGTTGATGCACCATCACCAGGCGCATCGATATAGATATATTCGCCTGCTTTTAATCGGACTTATCGCTCAGCTTAGAAGCTATCGACTGGAAACTTTCCAAATAGTCTTCAAACATAAATAAGTACCCAGATATTAAGTAAGCCCAGTCCTTAACAATAAACAGCAAACTCAGATAATGGCAATTGCCGAGGTCTGTTTTGCACTTATCGATCTTAAAGCAGACTGATACTAAATGACTAATGGCAGGAAACTCAATTTAGCAGATCCCCGCCAGAGCCTGCCGCAGTCGGATTAACTTTCGCCGGCTGACAGGACATCAATTTGGACTTCATCTTAAATTTCGCCCTGCCTTGTGGCGGTCCTTGGCTGTTCTCCGTGCAAGTTGCCACTCACTCAGTGCCATTGTTCGCATACATAAAATCAATTTGTCATAATTACGTGTAGCTTTCCTCCTTGTTAAGGCAGAGGAGGGGGCGAGGCATTCATAAATATTCGATATTCTTTACACTTTATACTTAATCAGAGCATTTAATAACTGACACGCGCAGGGTCGCGGCGGCGGGGAAATCAATGGAAGCAAAATTGAAATGAAAAAGTTGCGTCGTCAATCACAGCACAGAGGCCGAAGAACCGAGGAACCGAGGATCCGGGGAACCCCTACTAGGCCGCACCCCTATGTCGGCGCCCATTCAATATCGATGCCACCACTTGACGGCCATTATTCAAAAAAGGGCCGCCTGTCACGGCCGCCGAATGTCACGTGCAGGCTCGAGTTCGAGTGGCTCAGGAGTTGGCCAAGGAGCCGAGGAGGAGGGGCCCGGGACCCAGGACACAGAACACAGGACACACGACAGCAAGTCCTTGTCCGGCTGCACAGTTGCAGCGGTGTTAATGCCCCAGGGGCCAAATGGCAACGCGGAGCACATTATCATTATCGGGCTCGAGTCCTTTACGTGAGCGGGCGAGTGAAAGGATTTCCATCCCGAGTCCGGGATGCAGCCAGGCAAATTTATACGCCGCTTAAATGCTTTATTAAAAGACATAAGTTAGGCGGGAGCGTGCTTATGAAATGTGCTCCCGGCACACACACAACGGAGCTTTGGGAGGACATTTTAAATGAGTTTTGGCTCCCCGGAATTTACAGTTGGCAGCGGCAGCAGCAAATGCTGAAAACCGAAAAAAATAACAAGGACGAGCCGGGCAACGGGTTGCCAACACTTTGCCAGCGCTGTTTCGTGAAAAGTTTTTATGGCCCGTTGTTTAATTTATGGCTAAAATACATTTCAGCAGCACAGCATTAAAGCTGCCGAGGGCCGGGCCACCGAGCAACCGGGCGCACCTGTTACACGGCTTGTTGTAGCGGCAACAAACACGGCGGCAATTAGACGCGGCGGCAACATAATGTATTCATGGCCCTGCTGATGGGCGGCGGATGGAGCTGCCCGGAAAGCGGCCCTCGGAACCCTCATCCAGTTATCATCTGAAATATGAGCTCGTCAGAGCAGACAAAGCCGAACTTTTCACTGCAGGCAGCCACTCACATGTGTAATTAATTGGAGCCCATTTGTTAGCCAATGTGTCGAAAGCGAGCGGATCAGGCGCGTCAGTTTCGCGAAGAGTAATCTAAATAATACATTCACCCGAGCCGATATCAAATTGGGACTTGGGCAAGTAATCCCGTGGCAATGGGAATGCGAGAAGCCGAGTCCAAAGTAAATACTGATATTACATTTAATCTCTAGCTATGTTCGATGCAATGTATTTATTTATGTATTTTATTTTGGAGCGGGAAAAGCTTGAAAACTTTTTAAAACGAACTGTCAGTCTGAACAATAAATATCCGTGTTATTCTTAAAGTAATTTAAAAGGGATCTCGGCTATAATCGCCTATAGCGACATGTTTGTTCACATCTGTGCATTAGGATGGGAAACTCTGAGCTGAGCATTCAAGAAGGGGCCAAAAATCCCTTAAATGAGTTTGGTGGTAAAAGTACTTTTGAAATAAGTATTCTTTACTTGTATTCGTGTTTTTACAAATATTTTAAACGATTAAGTGCCAGTATCTCGTCTCACTGTTAAAGTCCCTGATGTTATTCGGCCGATAAAGACAAAGATCAGATAAACTTGTCGAAAAGCAAATCGAACTTCTCTGGGTTTTATTTATCTGAGCGAAAATGAGTAACAGAGTGCTGTTGAGCGCCGAGTATTGCTGCAAAGCCCAAGCACTCTCAACTCTAAAATGCTGAGATGCTTTTTATTTTCTTCTTAGGACCGGTTTCTGCCCTCACAGTTAAAGTCCCTGAGCTATCTGACCGGAGAAGATAAATAACTGATAAACTGTCCGAAAAGCAAATCGGTTTTCTGCCCTCCGGCAAATTTATGCGATAGCGATAGAATAACAGAGCGCTGTAAAGATGGAACTACTGATGCTGTTAAGCACCGAAGTGTGCTGTAAAGCGAAATCGCCCGGAAGCTGCCATTTTATCGAGGAAAAAACTTGAGTAGGTAGTTCTCACATTGGGGCGGTAGAAAACCAATTGATATTAGCAGAGACTTTATCTGTCTGAGAAATTTTAACATTGACATTTCTTTTTAGTATGGATATATAGAAAATACGGCAAATTTAAAAGCGCATTTGTAAAGAGCATTAACTCAGGAGCAGCCATTTTATAGAGAAAAAAAAATCTTAAAAGTTAATGCCAATTCTTACATTAGGGTGGGAAAAACCAGGGACTTTATCTGACCGATAAGTTTAAACAGTGACATTTCTTTTTAGTATGTAGAAAACACGGCAAATTCAAAAGAGCATTTGCAAAGTCAACTAAAATGAAGCAAAAGCAAACTGCATAATCGATTAGGCTTTTAAATAGGTAATTTAATTTGTCCCAAGCACATAACTAAGTACATGTATGTATGTGTTATGTGTATACGTGTAGAGAAATAAATATTGCTTAAGTCCTGCAATTCTCGCAGCTTTGGAAAATGTCAACGGGCAAGCAGAACAAAAGGAGAAGGGCAGGAGTAACAAAAACAACATCAGGGGCACACGTACGCGTCCTGGCACACACACTAGGGCGCGCACATAAAGATGTCAACTGCACATGCAATGTGGCACACAACACAAAAGTTTGCTGTGCTCTGCTCACAAATAAAATTTAATAAACGCCAGACAAGCGCCTTCGCTCATATTAAAACCCTTGCGACAATCAGCAACAAGGTCTTGCCTTTGAAGCTGCAAAAAATTAATCCGAAATTCAATAAAGTTTGTTTTCAGGAATTTCATATGTCAGCGCGCCGGGCTGGAGGAGCGGCCCCGGCGGCAGGCAATATCGGAGAGTCCGCCCAATAAGGCATATCAAAGGATCTTTGAATTTATAAGCCAAGTTCCTCGGGGCACTTACACTGCCACCTGCCCTAGTTCAGCAGAAGTGTATTAACCTTAATGAGTAAAGCAATAAGGGAAATACAAGAGCCAAGTGCCGAGTTCACGTATTTGGAGTGGGCCTGAATGCCATTAAACTGATTGCAGGTTTATTAAATAGGTTCGGCGAGAAATCATTTCGCATTTGTCGGCAGGGCTCTTCCGACTGTCGTGTAATGGACATCTCAAGGAGTAACTCGAGCAGACAGCCATAGATGGGGATAGGGATAGGGATAGGGACAGGACCCGAATTTTCATCTCGTGCTCGTGGCGCGATTTATGTTATTATTGATTGCGCACAGCACGAGGACTCACAATGAGTGCAGCGCCGTGTGCGCCAGGCGTTGTGTACTCGAACTCAATTGATTCAAGCAATTTAATATTCATTTGTGCGTGTAAATCAGATTTGCACATGCAAATACCCGAAATCGGCAGGATAATTGATTGAGCGAACGCACACAGTCGGGGCGTGGGGGAGCCCCCCAATCAGTGCAAAAATAATTTGATAATTTTTATTTGCAAACGCGCTAACCGTCTGAGTCTGACGGGGGGAAACATCTCGTATAAGTAGCTCCTGTGGCGGGGTCGGAGTAATTTAATTACCCGGCGCTGGATTCCGGCCCTGCTGGCCATTGATTTATTAGATTCGACCGCTGTACATTAATCCATTTCATGCATCTCTACTCGGAATAATCAGGGCCTAATTTGATTGTGATTTATGGTTCTGGCAACTTTGGCGGAGCGGTGCCGGGGGGGGCTGCTAGAAGGAGAGGCAGCATAGCTTGCGGCTGCCTTGCGATAAATTGCAATTATCCGGCCTTATCCGTGATGCGCTGCACTCGCCGCTAACAGCAGCGACCCGCTAACAGCAGCATCCCGTTAACAGAGTGACTAACAGCTAGCTGTGTTTAGCGCGCTCTCCGCTCTCTGCCAGCCCTTCGGCGCTAACAGCCGTCTGTTTATTGTCTTGGAGGAAGCTATTTTCGGCGCCCCATCAATATGCATGAGGGGTCGGGCCGGCGCGGCCCCGGGCCCTGCATAGCTGTAGTTATTATGTATATTACGCATACGCAGTGTTATCACAGCAAATGTTGCTTATTGAAAGTTATGAGCAGGACTCCTCACGCAGCTTTATTTCCATTTCCCCCGCTCGCACACAGTGCAGCTCGAGTGCCTAGGGCCCTGCAGGCGCTTCCAGTGCTGGATGTTGATTATGGCCACAAGCCGACCTCGGACCTGGAATAACAAGTCCGGCTCGATGTGGAATTTAATTACGCCGCCCTCCAGTCCTGCGGGCGATGAATGACGTAGGTTAAGGGTTATCTGCGTATTAATGTGCTTCTTGCAGCTGCTTGGCCGCAGAGGTGGCAAGTGTTATTTGTTCCAGAGTCTACTTCAATCTGGGACACTCTAGCCTGGTTCTATAGGCCTGTTCCGCACTGTTTACTGGGGGTTGTGTCTGGGTGTACGCCTGGGTATGAGTGGCAATTTATGCGCCACCAAAACTCCACTAATTTCTCACAGCCACATCCTGCGACTGACTGCCCGCTCTGCCCGGCTTCCGGCTGGCAGCTCTGTGCGAGAATAGCTGGGCTTATTTATTTGCCTGTATTAAATGTCTTTTTTGGCAGTCGGCAGTCGGCTCCCCACCCGCCGGCCAGAAGCCAAACTATTGTCTGGCTGCAGGGGCCTCGGATTGGGCCACGTTCGGGAGTCCGGGCCCGCATATGCATTATCTGGCATCTCAGAAGTACACAGTTGTGGCCAGGTAAACTTTGGCCGTTTCACGTGGCTGACGCTGATGACTTTTCCTCCAGTTCCCTTTGTGTCATTATCTTTTGATTATTTCATTTCCTCCGTCGCACGGGCGGCCGCAGAAATAAAAACAATTTATGGTTTCCTTTGTGGCCGCAGCAGAGCCCTCGAGTGCCTGCCTGGCTGCTGTTGTCTTGGCAAATTATGAAGGGCGTCAAGTCGCCCCTCTAAGCCAGGTTAAGGCCAGTCGGACCACTAGCTTTACTTCAGCCCCACTCTCGCTTTGGGCAACCTTTTCGTTTAGCCAGCAATCAACTTTGGCAACTCTTTCAATTTGTTTGGCAGGCGTGTGTGTCTGTGTGCGTACGTGTTGCCTGATCCTGTTACCAGTTCCGAGTTCCCAGTTCCCAATCCCCTCTGTAGGTGTGTCCCGGGCCTTGAATGACTTCTTGTTTAGTTGGCAGTTTTCAAAACATATCCAGCCAAGCCAACTTTTTCTTACCCAAATTGCTTACAAAGTGTTTTTCTCGGGCCGGGTTTTTATTTTTGGGTCGCAGCAAATAAATGGCTAAGCAGTAAATCTTTGTCGGTTTAGGTTATTGAATATTTCATGCCCCAGTTGATTTATTATTTATTTCTTTTTAATGCCCGCCGAAGGTCAAGAAAACAGTTCGTTTTCGCTGAACCCGTTTTATGGTCATTATTTGGGCCGCCCGAAAGCCGGCCAGCCCCATTGTCCTTGCAGCGGAAGCGCCAGCTCCGATTTTCCCCTTCCCCCCCATTGTTTGCCTCAGGCCAGGACGCAGGACTCGGTCCAGCCGGCCTCAGAGGGGGGGAATTAGGGGAGACAGCATAATTAGAGCACGGCCGCCACTCGGCGTTGCAGGCCTAATGAGTTCGGCTCGGCTTTTAGCTCTACGTTTGATGGCCATTGCACGGCGTCGCGCATTGTCATCTCCCTGCCAAAGGGAATCTCCGAAAAAATCTGTGGCCCCTCCATACTCAATAATGCACGCCGCAGCCACAGCCTCAGTCCAATCCCTTCGCCAGTTCCCTGGGTTTGCTATTGTGGCCAACGCTCGGACAGGAGCGCAGGATAGGGTGACTCGGTTGGCAGGGACTCCACTTCCAGCTGGAGCATCGATTTGCTTAACGCTCAGTTCGGTTTTTTAACCAGAGGTCAACTGATAACTGGACTTCTCGGCTTGGTTTGACCTGCTTTAATCACTTGACAACTATATCTTCTCAGTCATATTGTCGAGCCCATTCCAGATAAGTTCTCTCTTACATGAACCGATAAAATAACCAATTTTCCTTAACCGGCAGTTATAGGTAAGTACAGAAACCAGCGGTTATGCATTGCTTTATCAGTGTTCTCGTTTTATCGAGCCCATTCCAGATAGGTTCTCCCTTACATGACCCTATAAAATATTCAATTTTCCTTAACCGGCAGTTATAGGTAAGTAGAGAAACCGGCCGTTAAGGATGCATTGCTTTATCGGTGTTCTCGTTTTCTAACTTATTCTAATTTGAAAAGTCACAGCTCTGGGGTTTTGGAATTTATTTAACTATTATTATAGTATTATTTAAGATTTAATCCTTTTTATAACCGTTTGCTAGTGAGCATCGCAAGCTGCTTCCTTGACAGATAAACAACGAGGCGTGTCGCCAGTTCCTGCTCTTAGATTTCAGCCTTTTCTCGCTCCCAGCGAGCCACCCTTGTGCTGCGGAATACAGGGGGGAGACTGGCAGGAAGGACGCAGGATGGGAGGCCAAAATCCGTGACTGGCGGCCGCCTCTGATGCCGCTCGCTGCTCCATGGGGCATTTCGCCTGTCCACAAAGTGCTTCCTGCAGGCGGACTAGTCTGCAGGATATCGAAGTCAGTCCCAGGACAACGCGTGGGTCGAAAAACTGGTGCCCCCCAACTGGTCCCCTCACGTCCTGGCTGAACCCTCGCCCGCCGCTGCTGCAACAGTTATTATGTTTGCATATCTCGGAAAACTTCATGTATTTTGCTTTAGTTGGCCTGTTAAATATTAATAAATCTCTCTCGCTCAAAGCTGGTTTTTGCATCGAAAAACGCTGGCCAAATGCCGGCAAAAAGTTTCTGCTAGAACGGCGGCTGGTTTTTCCGAGTGTCTTCCCGGGTGTGTTTGCATTTCGCCTCCTGACTGGCTGCCTCGCTGGCAGGATGGATGGATGGATGGGTGCTGTGTGTGTGTCTACTCCGGGTCCTTATGTAAATCGGTCGTTGTTCCTTTTAGCACTCGGCCCGAGCTCCCTTTCTGCTCTGCCAAGTGTTGAGTGTTTTGTTATTGAAGCATATTTTCCTCATTTGTTCTCGGGCTGCACTCGCTCACCCGCAGCCTCCTCCCTGGAATTGTTGTTAGTTAAACAACGACGCGGGGCGGCGGAGGCTCCGCTCCTGAGGTGTGTGTGTGGACCCGGCCCTTTCACGGAGGAGAGACCGAAAAATAAAGGCTTAATGTGTGTATTCGCTAAAAGCTTGTTACTGTGCCCGCCGCCCTGGGTGGCCCGGCACAATTGGTAGGCGCTGTATTAAAAGTTTTACGGGCTTAAACTTTCCCCAACAAACTTGTGGCAGTCGCATAAAATGTTTCTGCTACCTCTGCGCCGAAAAGTAGGCACCCCGCCCCACCCCGAACCCATGCACGCCCCAACAAAGCCAAGTTAACACACAATTGCGCTTTTGCATATTTGCGCGCTGCTGCAAAGCAAACAAAATTCCGCGAACCAAATCAGGGGGAGAGGAGCGGGGGCGGTCGCCGAACCAGGTCAAGAGCTGCTAACTTGGAATTACACAATTTGTGCATTTTGTAACGGAATTAGCCCGTCCATTTACGGCGGCATTAAAGTGTTGACAAGCAGCTTGAATGCCAGAGTCGACTGATCTCTCCAGCCCTCTAAATACACATTGGGGTATTAGCCACCGTTTTTGGCAGGACAGGGTCCTGACTCCAGCCAGGACTGGCCAGCGAGACCGTCTCATAACTGCTGGCAGTAATTAAGCAAAGTGTGGAAAGGAGTGACCAACACTTGGCAAATACAAACACCCTTCGGGGGAGCAGGAGATTTGTTTGCGCCTGCGGTTGTTGGCCGACGCAACGGAGGTCCTGTGAACCACGAGCTGTTGGCTGGGTCCTGGAGTCACTGGAATACAGTCCGTGGCCGGCTTACACTCAGCACAAAGGACACAGTTCGGTGCCCGAAGTAGGAGAGACATAGTACCAAGTGAAGTATGTATGATGAGGCTCCACCTGGGTTTTTAAATAGGGATTGTTAAGGCTCCATTTACTTGAGGTGAACTCCGGACACCTTTGATTCAATTTATGCTCTTTTGGATCTGATGAGCTTAGCCTTTGTTTTTCTGCACTGCCCTGGAACTATTTCGGGCACTTTCAAATGCCAAACTTGAGCCGCCCGAGGCCCAGTCGGCGGTCGCTGCTCGCTGGTCGGTGGTCGGTGGTCGGTGGGGGTGTGCGCCAGATGAAGATTAATTTGTGTGTTCAACTCTCGGATGCCACTTCAAGACCCGCCCGGCACAAAGGCACAGTCACGGCCATCAGCTGCTCATCTCGGAGCTCGGAGCTCGGAGCTCTGACGCACAGTGGGCGAGACCCCGAATCCATTCTACACAATAAACTCTTAAGGCAAAGACTGCTGCGTGGCCCACTGTGCTTAGCCTCCTGGTTGGCCTAAGGTAACAGACACATCAGCCACACTGGCCACACGGAGGGGCAGGGGGATGGAGTCCGGGACCCAGGATGAGGAGGGAACAATGGACGCAAGGCATTTGCGAGATTCCTGTTTGGGGCCCAGACACGCTGCCAAATGAATGATGAATGCTTATAAACGAGCTCGAGGGCGCCGGGCGACCTCTCCGCAGGCACATGGCCTCCAGGTGGGCGGGGCCAGGTGCGGGTCCATGCATATTTATTTATGAAGCCGTTTAGCGGGGATCAGGGGTTGCGGCCCGGACCCGAACTCGATAATCCAATAAGTTAATAACTGAGCCGTGAGAAACTATCAAAGGATAACTCCTTGGGCACTTGTCCTCTTTGCGAGTGGGGGCCAGGAGGAGGAGTGCATTCTGCAATAACTTACCTGAGCCTTTTGACCCCATTGCGGCTGACACATCTTAGCGAAATGAAACCGCCGTCGGAGGAGTCTCCACGTGTGTGTGGGTCTCACACTAATTAATGCGACACCTGCCTCACCTGCCTCGTCACGTCACGTCCTAGTTGGGCTCTGCCGCTCGCTGATTTAATGAATGCAAGCGTTTTCAATTTTAATCCGCAAAAGCCGCAAAACTTTGGCTAGCCGCCATCATTAGCCGTTGTCAGGCGCCAGGCGTCAGGCTGTCATTAAAAATGGCTTAAATGACGGGCCTGCCTGCTGGCACGTGTTCGGTGGCGAGGCGGGTCCACGGAATGGTTCAGTTTCAGGTAAGGGATGGCACTCGGAGGGAGACCTCTAAAGTGTCCTGGACTCTACAGAGAGAGTAGTATCCGAGTAGAGTCCGTTGACGCAGCTCAGCGAGGAATAGAGAGCCCTGCCGGAGGCATAAAGGAGACTGGGCAGCGGTTCCATTAGCGCCCGGAATCGAAGCAGAGGCAGTGAAATTTGAAAGCGCCATTCGCCTTTTGTTCTCCAACTTTCTCCTTTCTCCTTGCATTGAATGCAGCCCCCCTCGTGCGACTCGATGGGGTTATGCCTGCGGGCCGATGCTTTGAAGGAGCCGGGCTCTAATGCGATATACTATATAGTATACATACATATAGCTTATGTGCCAGTCCGGGCCTGCACTCGTGTTTGTGTAACGAGGTCACTGCTTTGGGACAAAAGTTGTCAACTTGAAAATTACACATTCTGGAAGCCAGCAGCCAGCAGTCAGCAGCCAGCAAAAAACGTGGCTCGTACGGGGCGGAGCCAACATATCTTTGGCTTTGGCCCTGCCGCAGCCAGCTGCACAACTGTTGCCTTTATTTCGGCTTATCAGCCTGTAAAATGCGCAATTCAAATGCAAATGTGCAGCGTAATTAAAAATGTGCTCTCTGGCTCCCCGCCCCGTCCCCTTGCCACTCCGACAGCGATATGGCCGGGCAGAGCCAATTTAAATAGAGTCGAGCACACAGCACACACAGCGCGGCGAGTGTGTGGAGTTTAATTAGCTGGGACCTTCGGGCCGCAGTCCTGCCGCCGGCCATAAAAATAATAATAATGCAGAAAATGAACTCGGGTCGACCGTGCGGTTGGCTCTGAAATGCGAGCCCCGGCCGGGCTCCTTTCAGCGCTCTCGGTGGCCGCCAATCGCTTTAAGCCCAACTATTCATTGCCTCCTAACTGGCAGCGCTTTCCACCTGAAAGGACCCTCTAAATATTCAATTTCACACGTTCCATCAGCAGGCCGAACAACACAATAGCCGCCATACTAATAACACCGCACAAATCTATATTGTATTCAAGGTACTGAGAATGAAACATATATCTGTTATACAAAATATATAGAATGCTTTTAGAAAGTGCTTGTAATACTTGTGGTTTCTTGTAAAAGTATGTTTTTTTAATTAGAAAATTCACAGTGACTGAGTATTATTATTGATGGGGATAGTCCTCTATTTTTGACCACATCTGCAATGCCCCCCAGCAGCTGCCGCAGAAATCGGCCTGTCGCAGCCCGCAAATAAAGTCGCACATATTTTCAAATAAAGCCGCTGCTATCACAAATTGACAGCAAAGTATTGTGCGGCAACTACTTTGGCCCAGCATGGGTTGCGGGCTGCGTGTTGGTTAGGGCTTGTTCCCAAAATGGCCAAATGCCCAAATGGCTTTGTGCGGTCAGGCGGCGGGCATGGGGACGAGCGGAAGGGGACGCGACTTCCGCCTCCGGTTACACATGCACAGCTGGAAAGTAGCCTGCGGTCGGCTGTCACTGCGATGATTGCGCTGCACACCACAGAGGCACCAGAGAGGGGCAGGCAGAGGGGCAGGCAGAGGGGCAGGAACAGGAGCGGGCGCCGGCCCAGGCACCCCTGGAAAACCTAATAAAGCCACAATATGAACGGCCGGACTCGGCCATCGCGATGCGCTTTATTTAACAATATTAAACAGCCAATCTGCCGCTGGCAATTTCCGCATTCGTATTGCTTTGTGCGGCCTGTCACTTCAGTTCACATCGGTTGAGCAATAATCCAATCCATTTCGAAGCCAGCTCCCAACGCACACACTCCAAATTCCAAAACATCGATTCCTCCGACTCTCCAACTCAAAACCAACTTCACTGGGAGCTTCGGGTCCGCCCAAGACACCCTGCCATGGACGGAGGCGGGGACAAGCAGCGGACGGTGCACTTCCTGCGCAGCCAGGAGAACCGCCGGCGCGTGCATGGCCAACGCCGCCCCGCCATTCCCATCCACTTCTCAGCTCCCACACCTGGCTTCCGTACTGGTCCCGGTCCTTTTCCAGAAGACGACGGGGTCCGCGAGATGCCAAGGCTTGGCCTGGTCATGGCCGAGTTGGCCGAGGACTCTGGCTTCGAGTCAGGCAGCGAGGGCGAGTAGCCACAACCCCAAGCAGTGTTGGTAGGTCCAGAACCAAAAGTGTATCGACCCATATTCACATACAAAACGTCATCGATCATCACTGTATTAAATCGAATCCCTTTTCGGCCTACGTCAGGCAGCCAGTGGGACTCAGGGTCCTAGAGCCCTAAAAGATCAATGTATCCCGATTTGTTTCAGAATAATTTTCCATAAAATTCTGATAGTTACTTAGAAATGAGAGCTATCTATAGCACTGATTAGTAAATGTAAATATAACAAGTATGGAGCTATCTTCGATGACCAAATTTTGTGAAATGGAAACTCCTTATTTTAGGTGCATAAAAATATGTAAATACCACGAAGTTATCCGCTTTTCTCCTGCACTGCCTACAATAAACTCTACAAAGTTAAAAGCAATCAAATTTGGAATCTTTGTTGGTCAAAGCTTGGTTTTGGAGGTCCTGGGAAACTCGTTTTAGTCGTGAAGTTACACTTCGTTCAGACAATGGCAAGTCCAGGCCAAACAGATATGCACGGAAAGCGCCTGAAATCAGAAATCAGAAATTACCTAAAATCACCAGAAATCATCGGAAACCTATAAGCTTAGCGCGGCAGACAGGCATGATCGGTATGATTAAAAAATTACGCCTCAATCATTGTTAAAAATTAAGCGAGGTCGTGGAACTCTCGATTCCATAACAGTTATACGATACAATTGTCCGATCCCACCCATTTCTACACATATAACCTGCAAATAAAAGAAGACTATTTGAAGAGTTTCATCCAGATAGCACAAAATCTATGTGACTAGCTTATGTACAACCGAACTAGATCGACTGATGCTGATCACTGAGGTGCAAAGATTAGAATACCCTCTGAAAGGGTATAAAAATAAGGTAAGCATACAAATAAAAAACCTAAAAAGGTCAGTTTAATATCGCCTTAGTTTGAGTCCACGGATCGAAACTCGGCCAACCATCTGAGTGCATGTGAGATGGAGACTAAAGATAGCATCTTTAATGTCAAGTAACTATCAGGTTTATCATCTGATTGACCTCAAATTATAGGATAGGAATGTTATCACCAAAATTGATAGCTGTAGCACTTTAGACCCTGATATTTTTTGTTTCATAGGGATAGGGGTCATGGTGATACTGATCATGAATATATATATACTTAAGGGGGTCGGATATACCACCTTCCGCCTTGTAGGCACATTCTCGGTTGGCACTAAGTTGTGGCACCCTTGAACCCTTTGCATAAGAGGGCTGGTGCATGAGCTCTCACTTAAAACTGCCATAACTTCGGAAATAGATATTCGACTTACTTAGAGAGTAACAATAAAAGGTTCTAGGGTGGCTTAACCCCTTAATACTGTAAGTAATCGCTTGTTGCTTTCCGGGAAAGTTGCTCGAACTTCCGTATACGTATGTGGGCTCAAACGAAACCCTTTAAAGCCGAGTCTTGCCTTTAAAAGTCGATTAAAAGGATGCACTTAATGGACATGAAACCAGGTGGAAATTAACAAGCTACTTACCTTGGTCGAAAGCCAAATTCCCATCGAATTAGTACACAGTACATATTTATCGTAATGCTTTAGTTGTGTTTCGGTTTATTCATGTCAACTTGATTTCAATTTGATTTCAAACACAAATTCCATTTGGACACACTGCGCTGCTGCGAGTGTGTGGGCTAGTGGGGGATGTAGTTACATTTATTTTACACATACATAAATACGCATATTATAGTTTGTATACATTTTTAATACGCTCGACCAAGATGAATTGTTCTATTTCTTCATTGAACTGCTATTTTTGCCTCTCTGACGATGCGCCTCTCTTGGGGAACATCAATAGTAAATATTTATGCTTTATGCTGTGGGTTCTTCCGGTACATATACATATACATATAAGTGTGTACGTATATTTGCATTTTGATTTCGTATGTCTATATAGTTTCATGCGAATCCCTCAATCCCTTATAATCAAAATTGTTTTCTACTTTTCAAGTATTTTTGCCTAACTTAACCCTCCTTCTAACTCCTCCTCCGATGGATCAATGTTTATCACGCCTAAACTTGCTTTGAAATAAATGCTGTCTTGCCACTAGAAACCAAGGGAATACAGTTTTGAAACTCGCTGAATCTATAGACAGTTCTAGGTATATATGTTAGGTATAGTTAGGGTTTACGCTTAAAATGTTATTACTACTCGATATGGTGTCTTTCTTTGCCAAGTTCAGCTTTGTTAAAACAACTCCATACACATGCACAATGTCTGGCATCGTTTCCATAGATTACGTATTTAAAATGTCCAAAAGAAGCCGGAACAAAAACAGTATTTGCATGCAAATAAGAGTACGTTGTTTGCTTTCCATATACAAATTAAAATATTACACACGTTGGTTCATTATTTGTCATTGTTCAGTTTTTTTCGTTATAGATTATAGATTAGTTGCCTATGCTTGTATAAGTTTTTCATTCGTTTTCTCCCTATCTCAGTCGGGAATAATCTGCGGAAGGTTCCAACTGAAATACACACACATGTAGGTATAGACGTCGGTATAGATATATGTGTATATGCCGGTATATATATATTCTGATGTGGTACACCTATAAATTCTTTAAAATTTCTACTGCTGTATACTTTCAATTGTTTCTTGTTTTCGTTCGGGCCTCGATCAACTACGCGGGGGAGAGGCTTGGGTTCGGCCCTTACAAAATGCATAAACATCCTTAAACCTTAAACCTAGACTGCGAATCAACCGCCACCTCCTCCTCTGTGCCCCCACCCTGGTCTGGCCTGATCAATATGTGTATATATATAGTCCAATAAGAGTATAATATATGTGGCTGATAGGTATTCGGTTTAGAGAGTGCTCTCGACACTCGTGATAGGGAGGGCTTTACACTGAAATCCATACGATTATGCTGAGTTAGTTGAGACCTTGACATGCAACGTGGGAGTGAGTACTGTGAGTAGTGAGTGAGTAGTGACTGTGGGCTCTCCTGGCCCGTGTCCTGCGGCTGCTGTAGTTGTGGCTTCGGCTTCGACTCCGGCTTCGGTTTCGGTTGCGGGCTTAAATCACGATTCGATCCCTTCGAAAATTGCCACACACGCCGCCCAAGCACCCGCAGGGCGTGGTCCTGGTCCTGGTCCTGGTCCCGGTCCCGGTCCCGGTCCTGGGTCCTGCGTCCTGGGCAACTTACAGCACCAACCCGTAGCCTCAGTAGCCGGTCGCGTCGAACAGGTCCGGCAGCACCAGCGGCGGGCAGTTGTGCGGACTGCAGGTGACGCTCGGCATCTCGTCGGGTGTCACGGCATCCGTGCAGATGCACTGCAGACAGTTGCCCGTATCCTGCGGCAGAATGTCGCCAATTTTATACAGTTTGCCTGCAACGAGACGGAGCCGAGTTCGATTTGTAGTTCGAATGGGATTAGGAAGTGAGCAATTGTGACGAGCAGTAATAAAACAGGGGTGTGGCAGTGGAGCTGCGAACGCGGGAGCCCTGTGATTTCGTTACACAGAGAATAGCGAGAGTCCTCAGCCCCCAGTTTTTAAAGTAGGATTATTGTGCGAAAAAAGGTATCACAATTCAAGAGAGAACTTCAATTAGAGGTAAGCTATTGTCAATATCGAAAACTTAACGTCTTAAACTGATAACTCTAGTTTAATGGAATGGAATTCCTTTTAAATAATAACCTCTTCTGAGAATCCATTATTACCCTTTATATATTGCACTATTCAAATTTAAAATTTAACATATAAGTTCATGTATCACAATTCAAAAGAGAAGTTCAATTAAAGGAAAGCTATTGTCAACATCGAAAACTTCAAGACTTATAGTGATAACTCCAGTTTAATTAAATGGAATTCCTCCTAATTAATAACCTCTGCTGCGACACAATTATTATTCGTTAAATATTGCAGTATTCAAGTTTAAAATTCGATTGGCAAGTCCCCAGCTCTTAAAGTAGGATTACTGTGCGAAAAAAGGTATCACAATTCAAAAGAGAAGTTCAATTAAAGGTAAGTTATATGTCAATATTGAATAGATAACTCCAGTTTAATGGAATGGAATTCCTTCTATATAATAACCTCTTCTGAGAAACCATTATTATTCATTACATATTGCATTATTCAAGTTTAAATTTCGATTGGCAAGTCAGCCAGCTTTTAAAGTTTGATTATTGTGCGAAAAAAGGTATCACAATTCAAAGGAGAAGCTCAATTAAAGGTAAGTTATGGTCAACATCGAAAACTTCAAGTCTTATAGTGATAACTCTAATTTAATTAAATGGAATTCCTCCTAAATAATAACCTCTGCTGCGACACAATTATTATTCATTAAATATTGCAGTATTTAAGTTTAAACTTCGATTGGCAAGTCCAAAACTTTTAAAGTAAGATTATTGTTCGAAAAAAGGTATCACAATTCAAAGGAGAAGTTCAATTAAAGGTAAGCTAAGTTATTGTTAATATTGAATAGATAACTCTAGTTAAATGGAATGGAATTCCTTATAAATAATAACCTCTTCTGAGAAACCATTATTACCCGTTAAATATTGCAGTATTCAAGTTTAATATTTGACATATAAGTGGATGTATCACAATTCAAAAGAGCAGTTCAATTAAAGGGAAGCTAAGTTATTGTCAATATTGAATAGTCTTATAGTGATAACTCTAGTTTAATGGAATGGAATTCCTTCTAAATAATAACCTCTGCTGCTACACAATTATTATTCATTAGATATTGTATTATTCAAGTTTAAATTTCGATCGGCAAGTCTCTAGCTTTTAAAGTAGGATTATTGTGCGAAAAAAGGTATCACAATTCAAGAGAGAAGTTCAATTAAAGGTAAGCTAAGTTATAATCAATATTGAATATTATCAGTATTGAATTGCGATAACTCTAGTTTATTGGAATGGAATTCCTTCTAAATAATAACCTCTTCATTATTACTCGTGAATATTGCAGTATCCAAATTTGACATATAAGTGCATGTATCACAATTCAAAAGAGAAGTTCAATTAAAGGTAAGCTAAGTTATTATCAATATTGAATAGATAACTCTAACTCCAGCTTTTAAAGTAGGACTATTGTGCGAAAAAAGGTATCACAATTCAAAGGAGAAATTCAATTAAAGGTAAGCTGTTGTCAATATCGAAAACTTAAAGTCTTCTTGTAATAACTCCAGTTTAATGGAATGGAATTCCTCCTAAATAATAACCTCTTTTTAATACGCGTTAAATATTGCATTATTAAAGTTTAAAATTCAACATGTAAGTATCTCTCTGTGCTGCCATAATCTATTTCGTCCTTCTGTGACTTGCTCGCTTACCCAAAACATTGCACATACGCCCTGGTGCCAGCGGCGCTGTGGTTATAATCGTTGTCAGGGTGTACGGCGGAACAGCAGTGCTCTGCCGGGGCTGATCCTGATTGCTGACGCCGCTGCTCCGGCTGCTGGGGGCCTCTGGGTCCTTTGTTGTCCCTGCTGTTCCATTGCCGCTGCCGCTGCTGCCGCCGTTGTCGTTGGCGTTGTCGTTGACGCCTGACGTTCTGTTGCCATTCGCAATTAAATCCGTTTGGCGATGGGGATGCACATCAACTGCAGTTAGTGTAATGTCAATATTGACAACGCTCCCATTGAATTCGCTGCTGTAATCGTTGTACGAGCTGCGGAAGAAGACGGCATCGCTGCCATTGTCTTTGGCCAGGCCGCCCCCCTCCCCGCTCCTGTTGGCCACGCCAACATCATCGATTATTGTCGACGCTGGCGTTTCCTGCTCCGAGTTGTCGTCGAGCGAGTTTGTGTTGTCAGCGTTCAGCTCGGTGGACGTCAGCCATCGGTGGAAGGCGTCGTCGGCCTCCTCCGCGTCGAGTCCACTGCGATCAGGTTGCAGCTGTCCGGACCAAGCCGAAAAATAAAGCACAGACTGTTAACTCGAGTTGACTGCATAGTAAATATAATAAATAATAAGCCAGCCCGAGCGTGAGAGCCCCACTGCGGGGAGCGTTTCAGGCTCAGTGGACACGCCAGCAGCGCAAAGTTCAAGCCGGTCGCTGTGGCGGCCAATGAAGTGGCCCAAAGCCTAATTGGGTAAGCTACCAGGCCCCAAAAGCGCACACGAAAAGCGCAAAAACTACTGGACTAAAGGACTGCAGTGGTCTCGAAATACCCTTGCCAAGTAATCCTTGCCAGACGAAACTTGACAAGAGGCTTTTTCAGAATCAAAAATTTAATAAAAAAAAGAAAGAGTGGTTTTTAACACTAATTGGGAATAATACATAATAGATCCAAGCTGTTTCCAATTTTAAACTATTTTTGTTTGGTGAACTTCCTCTCATATACATCCTACATACCACACCATATAGACCAGGTCTCTGGCACAGGATCGGAAGGAATGCCTTTCCCTTAGCTAGTTAGATTTAATGATTTCGAATTACCAAAATTAATTAATTTTCGGGATCAAAAATTCTATAAAAAAAAGAAAGAGTTGTTTTAAAACTAAATAGGAATAACACACAATAGATCCAAGTTTAAACCCATTTTGTTGGGTGAACTTTTTCTGGTAAATTATAAACTCATATATATCCTACACACCATACCATATATACCAGGTCTCTGGATCATGACTGCAAGGAATGCCTTTCCTTTAGCTAGTTAGATTTAATGATTTCGAATTAATTTGAAAAATAATGACTCTGGTGTGGTACTGCCAGTGTTCATTTATCACCTACTAACATGGCCAACTGCCGGCCAACATTATGATGCCTCCTGCAAGGACACAGGCCCCGGAGCCCAAGACCCATGTCTCAGGCAGCTCAACTCACATTTGTGGCTGCCACTGTGGCCCCGGCGTTCTCCAGACTAGACAGCGTGCTTGTCACCATTTCATTTGTTCTTGTCGCCGTCGCCGTCTTCGTTGTCGTTATCGTTGCGGGTGCTGCTTCTGGTGCTCCTGGAGCTGGTGCCGTTGTGGCAGACGTGGCTGGTCCGCCTGCTGCTCCTGCCCGGGACGTCGGCCATTGTGTGGGAGCTGCCTTTGGCCGCTTTGTTGGGGGCTCCGGCAGAATATCGCTGTCTGTTTCCGCCTCATCAGGGTTTTTATCGCTGCCCAAGTTGGGGCGGAGTTCAACGCCTGCCTCTGCTACGGGTGCGAGTGCGGGAGTGGGCGAGGGTCCTGGTCCCACTTCTGCTCCAGCCACTCCTCCGGCCGGCGCCTTTTGTCGCGCCAACGCCTCTTGCTGCTGCTGCAGGAGGCGCTGCTTCTCGTGGAGCAAGTGCTGCTGGCGGTGCTGGTGCTGGTGGTGCTCGTGCTCCTCGGTCTTGTAGTCGTAGTAGAGCAGGGAGGGCAAGTTTTCGGGGAAATTCAGGATTTTGCTGGTCGAGTGCTGCGCCTGATGGGGATGGTGCTGCTGCTGCTGCTGCTGGTGCGGCGGCGGGGAAGGAGCTGCTGGCTGATAATGCGTTGCCTTTGCCGCCTGATTAACAGCCGAGGCACTCCGCTGCTCCTGCTGCTCCTGCTCCGGCAACTTGCGCTGCTGCTCGTGTTTGTGTTGCTTGATTATATTGTAGTTGCCACCGCCGTCACTCTGGTGCTTCTGCTTCTGCTGGAGCTGGAGCTGGAGCCCTTGCTTTAGGACGGACTTTTTATAATCCGGCTGCTTCTGCCTGTGGCTGTGGTAAACTTCGTAGTCATTAAAATTCTTTTGATTCTTGCGATGCTTATGCCGCTTGCCAACTTTCCTAGCCGCTTTATGCACTTTTGTTGACTTTCCCGTTGTGCTCTCGTAGCGATAAGGATCCGAATAGTCACCCGCACCGTCGCCGTCGCCGACGTCCTGGCCCGACAGTCCTGCCTTCGCCGGGTTTACATTGGCCTTATCTGCGGAAAAAAGCCAAAAGTTTGTCGTTATATTATGCACGCCGCCCAACGGCCCAAGAACTAACCGCATTTCTCCCACCAGCAGAAGATCTCGCCGTCCATGCAGAGGCACACCTCGCAGGCATCCAGTCGGGGCACCTGTTCCCGGGCGGAAGATAGAGCACATAAGCGTATAATTTGAATGTTTCTCCCGGCCAAAAGGCAGTTAGCAGGTGCTCTGCGGCGCCATACACGTATGTGGCACAAGGTACGACCTATGTTCCTATGTACCTGTGTGTGTGCCCGCAACCCAACAATCAATCACAATGCAAAGCTATTTCAAGGCCTTGTGCTGCCGTGAATGAGTAAGTGGAGGCCACATGTCGGCCCAAGGACCGGGAAGAGCAACGGCGAGCAGCACCGACAGCTGCCGGATGCTCCGATCCTATAACTTGGACCATAACGAGCGACTAATTGAAATTAGCAAGTGCTTTGCTCAAGTGCAATGAGTTTTCACCAGATGAAGCCCATTTTAAGCTGTAATCTGCTCCGAACAAGAAGAGCTCCTTGGCATTAGGTTTCTGTTTACGAACATCTTGGGCATTAGAGTCAAGGCAGTTTCCTTGAACAACATAAACTATACTTTAAAGCAACTTATTAAGACAATGATAAATGGCTTCGATTCTGGTGTATACTCCAATAACTTTGCATTGAGAAATAACTAATTAAGGTGTTGGCTTGTTTGGAATCAGCTTAGTGTTCCAAGGTTTACATTTCTAACTAATGAGAAATTCAAATAATTAAATAATATATCTATTCATTGTCCCGAAATAAAACAAAGTATTAAAAATGTTACGTTACTTAATTCCTTAAACCTAATACCTAGTACAATGTTTTCTCAGTGTTTCCTGTCATCAAATATTAATAACTTAATAATCCAAAAAGCCCTTGGACCAAACTAACACACAGAGAGGTACTTTGTATTAATGCGAAATGCCCTTTTGGCCAAGTTTAATCTTTTTAATGCAGCGTCTTGTCCATGGCCCATAAAAGTAACCAAAAGATGATCTTGATTAACCAAAACTGATATTAAAAAAGTTTAAAATGTAAATATTAAAGCACTAAAGCATACTAGTGTTCAATGTGCATTTCTGTTAGCATTTGTCAAGGTAACATTATTTAAATATGAATTTCCGCGCTTGTGTTTCAATTCCAATGTTCCAAAGTCAAGTAGATTAAAACTAAGAGACGAAGGTCACTTGGCGTTCGACTACCAACCAGATAAGACACATTTTAGGAAAAATAAGAATTTAAAAATACACCAAATAAAAGATAATCTGAGGAGATAACACATCAACATTATTATAGAATGTCAGTGCTTGTTTTTGTTGTGGCCCTATATGGACATTATTGCTTTCTGTTCCTGTCACCATGATATAGTTCAACAGATCTCCCCACTAACTGGTGTAAGTTCGAATAATCTTATTAATTATTAAAAGCGACTTGTGGGAATCAGTGAGTGTTTGTTGATAATCGATTTATTTGCTTCATTATATTTATTTACATTCCTAATAAAGGGTGTTTATAGTCGTTTTTAAAGGAGGAGATAATCAATTTAAAGTATTCAAGAAAATAAAATATCCAGCAAGAAATATAATGTATAAAGCCTTATTCCAAGCCATAGATAAACCAGAATAATTGAATTCTGTCTGAAAATTAAATGAAAACTTCACTTCCACTTTCCTCAACTTCTCCCATTCCAATTTTCTATCCATTTTCCTCGCTCGTTTAATCTCGGCTGCCAAAATTTGCATTTTCAAACCCGTGCTTAATAGTGCCATCAACTGCGGTGAGCGAGGTGCAGAGCTCAAGCCTCAAAAGGATTTATTCTTATTGTGGTTGATTTTGCCGGCCTTTGTTTTGAATTAATCCTGTTCCCGTTTGAAGGACGATAAATAAACTAAGCCATTTGCAATATAAAGCCAGAGCATGCCAAAGCGTGTACCTGTCTTCGTCACCTACAACTGACACACCAGTTATAGCACTCTTTTTGTGTGTTCCTATATAAAAATAATAATATTTTCAATATGGGCTCACTATCTGCCACGTAAGGCTGCAGTTTGTTTCTTCGAGTGTACCTTCTGTCCGTGCGTGTACTTGTGTCCGTTGGTGAAGCAGGCCGCTGCGCGACTGTGCGGCTCCAGGTCCTCCTCCGTGGGGCTGCCGTTAGTGCCATCCGCGACAGAGGCCGCTCTAATGCCCTGAGCTCGTGGGGAGTCCAAGGCGTTGTCCTGCTCCCCGCTCGCCCGCTGGCGTTGCAGCTCCACGTCGCTGAGCATCTGCTGCGAGAGCAGGCGGGCGTCGTACTTGGCCTGGGACTGGGCGGTGTCCAGGTCGTAGGTGAAGTCGTCGTGCTCGTCTAGGTACTCAAAGGGCCAGGCTGCGTGGAGGCAAGAAAAATGCAAATGCAAAATAAACCCATGCTGACTTTCACATGCGCAAAAACAAGCGAGGTCTCGTATTTCGCTTTTAATCAAAAGCCAATCTCCTTCCAGAGGTAATCCATTAAAGAAATTCGATGGGCTAAGAGCAACAATAATGTGTTTAGCACTAAACCAGAGCAGATCTGATCGCAAGCTGTTGCCACCTCACATATGGCATATCCTCGAAATTTCGAGGGCCATAAGCGGCCGCGTGGCTGGCATTTTATTATGCATATTTGATAAATTATCATAAAAATAAGAAGTGAAATAAATCACAGGCCACATAAAAGCCAGCTCCCCCCACTGTGTGTGTGTGGGCCTGTGGCTGTGTGTTGTTTTATGGCAAACAGTTGTCATTAAATCAAAAGGCTGCACTCATTATGACATAAAAGCAGGGGCGCAAGCGGAAAGTGGAAAATGTGAAATGTGAAATGCGAAATGCGAGGGCGTAAAACGCTCATAAAAATTCAGAGCGAATACAGATTTAATAAGGCTGTAAAATGAATTCTCCCTCTTTATTCCGACAGGACGATCAGGGATCAGGGCCGTGATGGAGGGACTCCTGGTCCAGACTCACCCTCGCTGCCGCAGAGTAATCCCAGAACGGTGGCCAGCAGCAGACAGGACCTCAAGCAGCTGCCGCTTGTCATGCTGTCGCTCCTAATAATCCCGGGCAGAGTCTCACTTTCGGCGGATTTAACGGATGGCATTGCACTTTGCTGGCTGCACATTACTTGCACATATCTTCGCTTTCCGCGCTTGGCTCTCGGCTCTTGGACCTCGGATCACTCACACACACATAGACACAACACGGCAGAGCCGCAAGGACTCAACGGGACCACCTTCGCCGATGTTTGTTCGGTGTTCCGGCTGCTCCGGTGTTTGTTCACGCTCCTTCCGCGGCCGTGTTTACGTTGCCACTGTACACCTCTACACCCGTACCGCTGTCGCTGTCGCCGTTGCAGTGGCAGTGGTAGTAACACTGGCTGGTTTTATCTTACTCGAGTTGTTTGTTATTCTTAGAATGCACACTTGTACTTGTACTTTTTCATGTCGCCACTTCTGGGTGAAAGGCTGCACTCACAATGCGCCTTTAAATGGGGCGCCCTCGAGTAGGCAGCGATTTTCGCAGCCGCGCCAATTTATGAAGGCTGAACTGAGAACTGAGAACGGGGACGTGAGCGCAGATGTAAAAGTAAATGCAAATGGAAACTCAACTACTGCCATTAGGCCCCCGCCTATATTGAATTTATTTCGCCAAGTTCCTAATGGCACCGCCGTGATTCGTTTTCCCCGCCAATTCCCCTTCTCCCCTCTCGGCGGCTACGTGCCCGAGGAGAGCGAGCGAGCGCCAAGCCAACAAGTGTTTCCCCAGAAAACGTGCCTTATGTAATCAGCGCAGGGAAGCTGCGGCAGCTGCGATTGCCAGGATTGCCAGGATTGCCAGGATTGCTACGCTCTGCGGCGGGCAAGGCGCAATGAAATTGGATCCCATTAACTAATCATAGAGGAGCGAGGCGGCCACTCCGAGTGTTTGCCGAATGGCCCGGGTAAATGCACTGTCAATTCACTTAATTTATGGCACTGGGGCGGCCGAGCCGGGCTTGGCTAGCCACACACAGCACTCGAGCAGGTGGGGGCAGGTGGGGAGAAATCAGGACGCTGGGAAAACAAAACACAGGCCCAACAGAGACGAGGCCTTCCGCAGGAGGCAGTCGGCAGCGGAAGTCCATGCCAGTCCCGGCCCGGCCTCTTTTGAAGTGTGGGAAATTAGCGCCGTGCCAGCGGCAGTGCCCACATTGATAGATGAAACAAAGCTGGCCTGGCTGGCAGCCATAACTCCTAATAGTTAGAGGCCCAGATGCCCGGCCGGGCCGTATTTAATTTACTTTTAATTTGCGACAATTTCCGCCCAACTCGATTGGGTTCCACCTGCACTGGCACTGCCACTGGCACTGGCACTCGCAGTCGTTTAATATAGAACTCCATGAATTATTCGCAGGCTCTTTAATGGCTTTAGTTGAGTCGCACTGCTCACTTTCCGTTTGTTTGCATTTAATTAATGCGGCCAGAAAGGCACGGGGAGGGGGTAGGGGCAGACAAGAGAGAGAGAGTGCGCGAGAGTGAGGGCCTCTAATTACATTTTATGTTAATTGAATGCACTTGGCGCCCGAGAAACTGGAAATCCGCTCGCTTCGGCCTCAGACGTCGGCATCTGTCCGTCACACACGGCGGCTACGCGATAACTGAATCCGGAATCCTTCGACACTCAACGCTCAACGTTCCACGCTCGACGCTGCGACGCCCACTGTTGCTGCGGATGCTGAGTTCTTTGTATTTATTGCCTACAACTCAATCTCGGCTCTCCCGCGCTCTCTCGCCGGAGAGCTCTGAGCGCTCTCTTCGCCGTTATGAATGAGCTGTGCGCAATAAACACAGCTCGAAGAGTGGAGAGCGAGCGGTAACAGAGCCCTGTTAGCCCGCTGTTGGGGGATGCCGGGCCGGATTCATGCAAATTGCATTAAACTGAATCAGTTATGTGCCGTTATTCCGGCCTCTTTGTGGGAATCCCATTTGCTCCCCGCCACTTTGCCACTTTGGCGACAGCGCCTCTGGGCCGCGTTGGCCTGGCTGCATTTACCGGCGCAAAATGCAGTGCCGCCCGCCCTGGCTATATTGCAAAGCAATATCAGGTGCCGGAGCGCGAGCGGAGATTTTCGATTCCGCTTTCGCCTTACTCCATTGTTGTGCACAGAGAGAAATGGCACTATACATATATATTCCTGGTTCCTTACACCAATCTTGGGCGCAAAAGAGCTATCCAGTTGGCGACAACTTACAACTTTCGGCGTCACCATTATCCCTCTTTATTATATTAAAAATATCCAGAATATCTAAATAAATATATTCATATATAATTTCACTAAATTAATTATTAATATTAATTATTACTATATATATTAACATATAATATGTATATTTATATATTATATATATTTTTCAAAAGAGCATCGTTTTCAGAACCTTAACTTTTACCTTCAGAATACAATTATTTTGCCAGAGACAAGAAACCGCTTTTTACTTGAATTTTCGTAAGAGGTTGTCAGTCTTCACTTAAGAAAGTTCGAAAAGCTTTAACTTGTTCATAATAAAATTAATCACAATGCATAATTAAACATTTTAGGGACTCTCTCTTAATAATCCACTAACATGTTTTATGACCTTTTGCCACCGCTGTTAATATTTGTTTTGAGCTTAAAGACATTAAGTCAAGATCTTAAGTTAGAGTTGAGAATTTGCTAAAAGTAATTATAAGTTATTTACGTGTGTTCTCGTCAGATTGGCTTTTACTTAGTCGATTTCAAATATTTACTTCGTCTTTCTTAAATGTGTCTTATCCGGTTAATGATCGATTGCAAAGTGACCTTCTCTTAATGTTACCCTATTTGACTCATTTACATATTATATTGGAACATCGGAAACGAAACATAAATGCGGAAGTTCATATTATAATCATGTTACTTTAAGGAATGCTAACAAATTTTTGTAATTTCAGGTGGTTTTACGAACGGAAATGACCAGTTCAAAATATAAATATCTCAGTTATACAAGTAGGCTGTGACCTCATTTTGCTGTAGCTCCGAACTATCCACAGATAGGGGCAAATTTACATCCACAGATAGTTGCATATTTAGTTACAGAATCCTCCCATTCAAATCAATGTTTTCTAGGCAATCGACCATGAAATTAGCCTGGCTAAAACCAGATCTATTGAACTTCTTGACGTGAAAACATACCGAGAAGGGATATGGCTGAACTCCGCGTGGGGAGTCCTTGAGACAGGACCAAGGGTCGTGGGAACACCGCCGCCGTTAAAGTTCTTAAGTGTAAATATGTAAATGGCAGACACACACACACACACACACAGGACACAGGCTGTCAGCAGGACTCTGAGGCCGTTGAGTGACATGCGATGTTTGAGCTGCCTCTGCCGCTGCCGCTGCCATTGCTACTGTGGAGCTTGTTAGACATTACAATGCGTGTTTGTGTCAGGATAACTGTCAACGGTTGCCGTTGAATCCGCTGCTGGGGCGCCGGGCCGCCCTTCTTTTACTTTTCACATTTGCTAATTTCTTTTGTACATTTTCGAGATGCCTAACAACGTCATGCATTAACATAAAATAACAATGGCCCGGAGCAAGGAGCAGGGAGCCAGGAGCAGGGAGCAGGGAGCACGTGCAACAGTTGGCGTCGGACGGAGTGCCCCGCATAAATCATGGACCAGTCCCCTCCCTCCGAGCGCAATCGATTCGTTTCCGACCCACCGAGAGGCGCCAATTGACCCCTCCTGCAGGACGAACATTCATATTTATGTGCATGCAAATTGGAGCCCTCTGCCGTGCGCGGAGTGCTGAAAATATTTATCGCTTTGGCTAAATAATCAGCACGGCTGACAGGGGCTGGCGACCGACGTGAATATAATGTTTGCCAAAGCAATTATCCTGCGTGCCGCAGAGTGCAAATTAAACGGAATCATAACAGGCGGAAGCGCATATGAAAATATTTATAAACAAGGCAAATACTTAACTATTGATAGTATTTATCGGCGTTTAATTAAATGTTGCGGGAGGCCCCTCTAACCGAGATGAATAAATTGCCGCATTTTATTTTGGACACGTGTAAATGGGCTCTGAATGAATTAATTAAAAGCATCCACCACTACAGCTTTCTGGCCAAACACTGAGCGAAATAGGGCTTTATACATTGTCCTTTGACATCACTGTGCCCCGCATAAATCTCGAGTAATTGTTTGGAAAATGTAATAAAACCGTCAACAACCTTCCGCCGGATTTAATACAGAACCTCCATTGTTTCGATTATGACTCTTTGGGCAGCAGCTTAGGCGAATCCTTTCCTGGACCCGAGCGGACAAAACCTATCACAGAACTTGGCCCATAAATATTAAAGCATATTGTTTGAAGACTTCAGCTGGGGCAACCTTGGGGGCCGTAAAAGTGATTCATTTAATTGGACATGTGCCGGCTAGGTGCGATCCCAAGGCAAGAAGGCTTGAGATTATGCAAATTAAATTACAATTATAAATTCTGAGGACCGGCCCTGCGCCTGGGCTGGCCCTGAGCAAGTGGCCACCACCGACTTGGCCCAATCTCAGGCCAGCCCCGGGACGGAATTACACTTGCAAATGCCATATGCCAGATGTAAATATTTAAAATGCTAAGACGCATTTGACACTCGAGTCTGCAGCTCTTTGACGCAGAGCAGCGCCCCTCCTCAGTGGTATTGTGGGACAAGCTGCCTTCCGGGCCGCATCATCTGGCTGTTTTGTTGGGGATTAACTCGGAGCGAAGGCTAAGAGCACTTGCGCAGCTTCTCGGGAAGCGTCTAAGCATCTGCGAGTCCATAAGCCCCATGAATTGGGAGTCCTAATCCCGACTTGATCCTGACATTGTATCAATCATTATGGAATTCGGATGGGTATCAAGCAGATAGCTCGAGCTTGACAATGCATTTCCGCATTTCATTCTGCAGGTGGTCAGCGACAGGTATGAGCTCGATTTGAATGGCCATTAAATTAAATTGATACTGCAATCGAAGTGAATTGCAGCCGCACTCGCCTGGCATTTAAGCAATTAAACAGAAATGGCTGCAAGGTGGCACGACGTCTCGGTATAAATTCGCTCCGAACGGAGAACTGTCGCCGAGCACTTGGCCCGATAAAAGCGCAAAATTGGGTGCCGAAAATGTCTAAAAGTTTTTCCTTGTACCAAACAGAAGTTGGCAAAGTGGGGCCGCCCCCGCAGACAGACACCACTGTAGGTACACACACAGCTCGCGGAACTAACAACAATATGAAAATCAGTTAACGGAGAAAGCCGGCCATGGAATGAACTCGAGACTGCCAACTTTGGCTTTCTCACAACACTATTTCGAGTCTCCTAGGAGGGCCCTGCGGCTTGGGGCAGCTTCCTGTTTTCATAGTCTCACTATCAAAGCCCTTTGTCTCTCGGCCAAAAAGTTTGTCCAGCGGCTGCCGGGGGCCTGATTAAAGCGACACTTTAATGCAAAACACTTCGAATTTTCTGATTACGAGCGCAGAAAAACGGAATGCAATTGCGAGCAATCTCGTCCTGCACCTGTAATTATGGCACGGCGAATGGGCGACTGGGCGACTGGGCGCCTGGGATGGCGCGGCACTCGGCACTCGGCGCACGCCCATTGAAGTGTGGCATGAAAGGATGAGGGATTGCTAAAAGCAATTTGAAAACAACAGAGTGAAACGCTTCCAGCTCCCCGGACCCTCTCCCCGCCTCGCGAGCGGCGGAATGGCTCAAGTTGGCGTTGCCATGGCAATTATGGAGCTGCAAGAGGTTGCAGCGCCTCGAGTGGATGAGTGGGCCACCAAGACATCGCCCCGCAGCTCAAGGCTACACTCAGGGATTGACAGCCAGGGAGTTGCCGCTAAAGAAAAGTTCTCCTCAAAATGCCATTTTACGAACATCAATAGAGCGTATCAGGGCTTCTAAGGATGGTTTCAGTATATGTAGCTACCAAAAACTCAAAATTATATTTTCTGATACTTAAATACTATCCAAAAAAGATACACAACTATAAAATAATTTTGATCAGTTTCGGGATTGAATTAACGATCTAGACATGTCCGTTCCTCAGTCTTCCAACTGAAAATTCATATTTCGGCAACTAGCTTGCTTCAAATTTCTATCTGGTCTACTCAACACTAACTTAGAGATTCATAATAATTTTGTAAAGTGTCAAGAAATCTTAAGAGTATACATCCTGCACATATATGATAATTCCGCTTCTCGTCTGGTAATAGTTAAAGTTCCTGGAGAGCTTTCTGACCGAAAACTATCTGGGTCAGATAAACTCGTCGTAAAAGCAAACCGGTTTACCACGCTCCTGTAACTTATCTGAAAGAGAATAAACAACAGAGTGCTGTTAAGCACCGAAGTGTTCCGTAAAGCGCATGCACATCGATACTGGCCTTTTCTTCTTTTCCAGTTAACTGTCATGTATTGAGAAGAAACAAAAAAGGCTCGTCCTTGAAATTTTAACAGTGAGACTAGAAACCGGCCCATAAATTCATTTTAAATTACAATTTTTAAATTTTGGCCATACTTCATATCGATACTTCATACCATACTTCATCGATATTTGGTTAACACTAGCCTTAACTGGAGACTAGGAAACTAGACCTACTTTTTCAATATTCATTAGAGCTCCAACTATAAGTTACAGTATCCAACTGTACTAGAGACTCTAAATTAGCTATCTGAAGCAGCGCCACTGAAATGAATGGGGATTTCTCTCCTAAGTGTACAGCGAAGTTGGAGTGGAGAAGACATTGGATACGGGGAGATGTGGCGCTTTCTCAGTGGCGTACTTAGCGGAGACTCTGCTGTACCCCAGAAGTTTATTAAAGTGCACGGTGAGTGCGCCTCGGCACCTGCGGCTGCGACAACTTGGCAGCCAGGTAGGCGGCTTTGGCCGCCATGATCCTTTTAGCCGGTGCAACTTGCTTAAGTCCGACTCGGCCGCAGGCTTAAGCCGCAACAAGGGGCACGCGATAAAACATGTATTGCCGCAATTAAAAGGTGAGAGAGGGCAATGGGGTTGGCCATTTCGAAAAATGGCCAGCAAGGCCTCATCACATATTCATGGAGGGCAGGGCCCGTGGGTAAACAGGACCTCTGCAATTACCTTGGGCAAACACACAGGGATTAGAGTTTGCCCCAGAGCTGTTGACTTTGAATTAACAAAAATTAACCAAAACAGGCAAGGCAATCAAAAGAGACCGAAAGTCGGTAGCAAACAATGGAGTTTTTACTTGCAAATAAACGAGAGCTTTGTGACCAGGACTAAATATTGAAAATTCCGCCGGTTATGTTACAGGGAACAGGAAAGCCCGAGGGTTCCGTGTGTTGATCGGGAGTTCCAGTTTTTATTGCCGGACCGGTTTCGGGTTCCCTTTTATTGGTCACCATAAAGAGAATCCCTGCTGACACGCATGTTCGTGTCTAGCCGCACTTTTATGGCACATAAATCTGTGCGAATGTCGCCGAATTCTTTTGCCGAAAATAGATACCCACAAGGCGCCCGCTCCGCTCCTTTTCGATCCCTCGGAGCCTGCTAATTTCGTCAACAAATCTGCTAAGCCAGCTTATGGTTACACACAGAGGCAAACACACTGGCACGCACTTTCGGCCGAGTCCTGCAGGACTCTCGCTGGGGCTGCTTTGATTTTTATTGTGGCAGAAATTGAAACGTAAATCTTGTCGGAATTGCCGGAGTCGGAATTGATTTTTTACGGCTTGATGTTGCCTTTATGAGCGATTTAATCATGGACACGGGAATGCCCGGATTCCGGATTCCGGATTAGGGGCAAGGCATCCGTGCAACGAGCGAGACCCATTGTTGCAAATAACAATTGCCGGCATCCAGCTGTCTGTTTATGTTTTCGCGGGCACAGCGTGCACAATTTGTTTTAATTGCGAGCAAAACAACTGCATAATCACATTACAGCGCCCGGGGCGAGGGTGGGACGTGCCAGTCCGGTAAACAAGGGACTGATTCAATTAAGCCCTGGGCGAATGCAGCTGGCATGCGTGGCCAGCTTTTGACAAGCCCGGACTCCGGGCCACAGCGATCGGCTTAAAAACGCTATAAAAAGCAGAAACGGAAAACAGAAGCCCCGAAAGTCGGCATCAGGCATCATATGCCAACTTCGATAAATTGCAGAGACGCAAATAAAACGCAACGGGAGGAGTCCTGGCGCGGAATTGTGTCAACAGCAAGAACTGCCATCCAACAGCGAGGCGGAAGAGTCCTGAGTCCTGAGTCCCTGCCGCTTGCATACAGTTGCAAAATCTTAAATTTAAATATATGTACTCCGCGCAGTGCCGTCATTATGATGCGGCCACCGACGAGAGGCAGTCGGCAATAGCTCTGATCCTGATTAAGGACCAAAGGACTTGTGCCCACACATACGTATATTTACCTACATATATTCGTATGTGTGTGTGTGCTCCGCTTAAAGCCCTCGATGCCTGGCAACGGCTGCCGCAAAGAACTCATCTCGATTCGTTTACTCCTGCCTGCCGTCTGCCGCCTGCCGCCTGCTACCTCCACTATTACGCATACGCCGGGTTGGCCGGTTGTGAAGTGTCAACCAACCACTTGCAACTTTTGACGTTACTCGCATATTTTTGTTGGTTTTCAATTAAAAAGTTTGCCTTATCCTCCCTTTGTTGCAGTCCCCCAACTGGCCTCCTCGCCGCAGTCTGCAGTCCGCAGTCCATTGTTCGGGCCTGCCTGCAACACATTTCGACCAAATGGAAATCGCAGACAATTGCCATTGACGTGGGCAAACCATTTATGTAAATAATTGCTTTGCCAGCTTAGTTCGGCATTTACAGCGACTGAAACACAACAACCGCCAGCAATTTTGCACTGCAGCCGGCGAGGACTGCATAAATGTGGCATATAATAGCGCATGAAATATGCTCTTAAACGGAAGCATTGCAAATCAAATGCAAAGTAAGCAACGTCCAACGTCCTGTATTAAAGTATGCAGAAACTGTTACGATTTGTTTTAAATGCACTTAAAAATATAGAGACCTGAGCCTCGCTTTTATGCAATCAATTATTTAAAAGTTAAGGACTTTGGTATTCATAACATTCTGAAATAGCAAAAGGATGGGCTAAAAATACATCCTGATACCTGATGGAGTTGTGTGCTTTAAGGGCAAATTACTTCAGCGCAAAAATGTGTAAAATGTAAAATGTACTTCCTGCAAAATTACAATCCCTCTGCCTATTATATATAATACGTACATATATCCGGAAACCCCCTACGTTTATGCACTTGCGAGAAAATGAAATTCGAGTCCTGCTCCGGTTGGCTGGCAAGTCGATCGTAAATTTTGCTGACAAAACTCCGTTCAGGCACGTTTTATTATCCTGGCGCACTCTAAGCGTAATTGATTGATTGATGGACGGATGGATGGATGGACGGATGGACGGATGCTTGGAAGCTGGTCCAATCGCACACATACACGCGAGCCGTCCAACTTCGGCAATGGCCGAAATTAAAGCAAAGTTTGGCTGCCAAAAGTCCGGACAACTTAGCACATTTAATCTTTAATTAAGGGCAACAGAGACGAAACATTATCTGACCCTGATTCGGGGGACAGGACACCCGCCCCGACCCCGCTGCCGGCTTAAATGATGCGTTAAGATGACTCCGACTCCGAGGAGGGATCACGAAAGTGGCTTGCGGCTTTCAGGGCTCCTGTGGCCCGGTCGCCGCAAAAGGACTTTACGGCCAAATACTCGTGCAGAAGGGCCAGGGGCGGCAGCGGAGGGAGGCTAAAATGGCAAATGGCAAAGTAAACTTCTCCTCCACGTAATTCGCAAAGGCATTGCAAATGAATTAAATTACCAAAGAGTGCGAAATAATGGCCGGCAGGCCAAAGAGTTGCGTAGCCAACAACTATGCAAGCGGACACTTGACCGGGAAGGAGCAGAGCACGGAGGACGGAGGACGGAGAGGGCCAGGAATGAAGCTGGGACTCTTAGCCAAGGCGAAATCCTATTAAAATTCAATTGCCTGTAAATAAAATGACGGCGTGACGAACTCGAACACCCCATCGAGGATTGTTTGTCACTTAATTAAGGTTAATGCGCACGTCCGACTGGCAGCAAGGATTAACTTTGGATCTGTAAACAAGTCCCACGCGTAATTAAATTCACAATGCGAACGGCCCGGCAGCTGCTTCCGAGGACCAAGATTCGAGCTCCCAGATTCGAGATGTGAGATGTGAGATGTGAGATGCCACCTCCGACCCCGAAACATCTACCAGGGATGTAGTTTCGGGAAACAGGACATCAAGCAAATGGCTTTTGCCGACTGTGCGACAAGTTTATTTCATTACGGCCACAAAGCAAAACACTTCCTCCGGGCACTTCCTCCAGCTGAGCGAACATGTCGCCGCAGAGTGCAATCAAATTGAAAGTTATCAAAATGTCTGCACAACGGTTAGTTAAATAGTTATTGTCCCGGCATTTCGACTCTCCCCCTCCCCCTCCTGGCGTTGCACCAAATTTAATTACGCCAACCAGTCACACAAGTGTCTCTAACTAACCGTTAGCACCACTCCCTAACCCCCAACCCTAGCCGGATCCTCCAGATTTGCATTGCAAACAAAAGTTTGCCTTGCCGCCCAATGTATGCGCATATCTAATGCGGAGCTGGCGGCGGTCGTGACTCCGATTCCACTGCACCGCACTTAAACTGTTTGCGGAAGCTGGAGGCCAGTGTCAAAATCCATAACCCCCAATCATATTTGCAGGGAATTTGGTGCGAACTCTGCCCCGGAGCCATCCATCCTAGCCGCCATGAAAGCTGTTTTCGAGTGCTGGCCCAGATTAACTTGCCATCGCATGTATCTGTGCATTTCGGCTACCATTTAAATGTGGTTATGCAATACTCTAACACAAACGGAACTTGGAAACCATAATATAGTTGTAAGAACTTCTCCCTTAAAAGGACGAAGACTTACCATGTCTTCTAGTAGCTCACAGTGTGGTCTATCTGAGCTACTTTTATTAAACAGGTTTAACTTACTGGCAATAATAAATGGTAATTACAATAAATCCCGCCACTGGTATTGCTGTGTAATTTTTAAAGTTGATTGGAACGTGATGCGTCGTCGCTTATAGGGTTTTAGTAGGATTAACAGGGCTCAAGGTATATAGCAAGCTAGTGTCCTTAGGTACATAGAACTGACACATACTGGACATAAAATGCAGAGCTCCCGAAGTATTCGCGGTTCCATAATGATAATCCATGGTATTAATGTATCGTTTGTATGTTTCAGCTACAAATCCAAGTCCTAACTCATAGCACATCTTAGGTTGCCTAGCACTCCCTTTATGGTTCACTTGGTCCGAGTCGGAACCAAATTTCCTTGGTGTACACACATATGCCAAGGCAAAGAAAAGTACAACAAAATTTGACGAAAAAAGTGTCCTTATCAAAGCAAGCCCAAAACTTTCCTCGAAGTTATCTTGCGGCCCGGGGCCAGAGTGTGATACGAGTGCTTTATTGTCTCCGCTGGATTGCAACTCCCTTTATGGCCGGCACACTTCAGCTGCTGCCTGATCCCGCCATTAATGCCGGCAAATTGTGCCCCGACACGCCAGCGAATTCAATACAATATAGAAATAAAAAGTTCCTGCCAACTTGAACACTCCGCTGGGCTCGGTTCAGTTCAGTTCAGTTGAGCTCAGTCCAGGGAAGTTAGTTCGTTCGGCTGCCTTTACTTTTTACAGCCGTTGTTGGAGCAAACTTTTCTCATTAGTCACTATTTTTAGCTGCAGTTTAATTGTTACACACTCGCAGGACGAAACTTTCCCTGCCGCAGTGAGAGTGCTCGACGCTGTTTCCATTTTCCATTTTTTATTCCTCGCGCGAGGAGTTCATCTGGCGCGGAGGTTGGCTGGTTGGCTGGCATTTGCCCAAGATTTGTGTAAACAAATTAAACGTGCTGCCTGCCAAAGGGCCATTTATTTTTCTAACCATCGAGCAGGTGCGAAATGAATATGGTGAATTTGCGCCTAACAAAATTAAAAGTTTTCGGGCCACTGGCAATTAAAGTTAATGCGTGTGTGGGTGCTCGCAGGGGCATTCCCTGTAATTACATCAAGCGCGTGAGCAATGCCTGTAATTTAGACTCAAACGAGGGAGCACAAAGCATTGACATGCCAGAGTCCTGTCCGGAGGAGGCATTTCCCTAATGGCAATCCGGGGCAGCTCGGTGCTGCTCTATTCGGAGAAATTTCATGCATTCGCAGGCGGTACCTTTGGCGGAATGATACCGTACACATCACTTCACATCGCTGCCAGCAAATGCGTCCGACCATCTCTTGTTTCAGCCAAAAAGCGGGCATTAATTAAGTGCATGCCTTGTGCTTGAGCTCGAGTTTGAAGTCCTTTCCTCCTCCGAACAACAAATTAAATGACAATTTACTTTAGCGTTAACGGGGAACACTGCACATCCCTGCGCAGTCAGCCAGCAGTTCCAAAGGTATTTTCATATTAAATTACCCAAGCATGGGAGTTCCCTTAATATTCATTTATGGGATAGAGCGCATGATACTTGTCTAGTCATTTATGCCAACTCGGCTTAGCAACAGAATTGGAAATGTCAGCAAATTACAGGTAACTGCAATTGTGAATAAAGCCGAATTCAGCCTTTTCTCGGCTTAAAGTGGCTCCACGACTGTTGCCCGTAACAACGACTGATTTGGATCTTTTTACACTGCCTGTTTAATCTCTGTGCTACCGTAAAAACAGGACTAATTACTGGCAGCCGGAATAGGAAGGGTTAATTACTTGCCTTGGCTTTAACAGACATTTTTCGCCTCCCTTTTAAGCAGGAAAAGTTTTCATTATTCCGTGCAACGCATTTATTGTAAAAAATAGGATAAAGCCTTAGTGAACAAACTATATCAATTAAGTAGGTTTACAGGAAATAACAATAGAAGTACAGTTTTAATTATCAACTATTTTTGGGTTCACTCTTTAGAAATACATATATTCAACGTATACGAGTACAGATAACTTGGGTTGGATTGGATTGACAGTGGGTGAGATATTTTCCGATCTCATTCGATGGTAATGCAGTAATTCAATGAGTTTCTTCAGATTTATTTCATAATTTCAGAGTTGGTTGGTTCCGTTTCAGTTAGATTCAAATCGCTGTGGCTATTCGCAAGTGGTTCGACGGTTAAACAATTAAACTTAGCATAACTTACGCACTATTGGTTTGCAGCAAGCTTACGGCTTGGACAAACTATATGACTATTTAGTTCAAAACGCTTTTTAAATGGCAAACATGATAAAATTAGCATATGTTAGTGGAGGCAACTTAAAGGAACTACGACAGATTTCAGAGAAAACTTTATGTGAATAAATAATATAGAACATTAGGTGGACACTGGAGACAAGGCCCCTGTTATTCTAGGCGTATATGTACAAACTAACCTAAAGTGAACATAAGCACTTCAAATCTACGATATGGTACAAACACTTAACCCTATGTATAGCCTTACTTTTTACACAGTTCGCCTGGGCTCATTCCGCAGTAATATGTATATTGTTGAGTTTCCTTCTTAAGGCACAGACATTATGTACACCTGACAGTGCTTAGGTCACAAGAGGGACTGATCTAGGACTGATCTACGAGGCTGGCGGTTTGCCGTGCACTCGAAACCGATAGAGACATGTATAGGTGGGTTGGCCGTGGTTGGTTTCGATACGCAGCTCGACTATCTCGTATGGCCGTTTGATGTCCAGGTTCTGAATGGCAAAGTACTGCAGGGAGGCGCCATTGTCCTCGAACTCGTACTCGCCGAAAAGCACGGGATCCTGATCCTTCTCCTGCTCCAACCCCTGAGAGCAACAACGAATTAATCAATTATGTTCGTTAATTATTAATCCCGTGACTGGCACTTACCCAAACCGTGAAGTTGCGAGGAGCCGAGTCGATTCTTCCCGTGGGCGAAAGACTTTTGGGTATGTGCTCCAGAGTGAACCCAGTAACATACACCAGGGAATTAAGCTTAAGCACTGTGGGTATTGAAATGTTAATAATTTTATAGGTTTAAGTTCATAACACAGTACACTTGCCTAGGAACCCTGGAAATCCCTGGAAGGCCCAGCATTCGCCCGGCTGCACATTGGGCGAAATGGCCACCCGTGGAGTGTTGCTGGGATACCACAGAGGTATGCCGAAAACCGATATCTGAGCCGATTTCGTCTGGTAGCTCTCGGTGCAACGCGTGGAGAGGATCTGTCCGCCCGCCGACTCCAGGGCAAAGTCTACCAAGCCCGTCTTGTCGGCATCGTAAATGGCCAGGACGGTCTTGACTATCTGGCGCACCTCCTCCTCGCGTATGTGACCCTTCAGCTCCTTGGCGCTCTCGTTGTGCTTGGCCTCCACCACCAGCAGCATTTCCTGCTTGAGCCTCTGGCTGATGTCGTTCATTAGCAGGATGCTGGAGCGCTCGATCTCGTCGCGAATGTTGTTGTTGGTCCGCTTGTTGAGCTCCAGCAGCTGCTGCTCCAGGTAGTCCTTGGCAACGAACATACTGCGGACCCAGTTCTGCAGATCGATATCGTCTAGTTGGCTCGCCACACCGCCAGCGGTGGACTGCTTGAAGCCCAGAATCTCGACCAGGGAGAGCTTGACCTGCTTGTTGAGAAGGGCGAACTGCGAGTCGTTCAGAGACGCCAACTTAGTTTCGATTTCGGCCAGCAGCCCGCTAAACCGCCGATCCTGGGCCAGTTCGTGTTGGTGTATGCGCTCCATCAGATCTTCCTGGCCCAGCTTTAAATTGCTTATAGACTGGTGCAGATCGGCGTTTTCTGCCTGCTTGTCGGACAAGGCCAGCTTGATGAAGGCAATCTCCTTGTTCAGATGCTCAAGCTGTATTTCGGCGGGATGGTACCCAGAGCTCTCCTTCGTTTCCAGCTGCAACACCCGAAGATTAATTCGAGCGTCCACGAAATCAGCCAGTTCCGGAGATCCCAAGATTCGTCCTAGGAGGGCCGCAATGTCAATTTTCTCTATCTGAAGCGTGTAGTGCGACTCGTGCAGGCTAACCTCTGCCTTAATCAGTCTGGTAATCTCCTCTAGGTTAGCGGGCGATAGCTTAGTCCCAGCAGCGTCCCACACTCCAGACTCCTTTAACTCTAGTCGCAGTTTTACGACCAAGTCCGACAAATCCTGTTCGCTGAGCTTTAATTTCTCGACAAACTGCTGCATGTTATCCTTTATTAGTTGAACGATGATTTGAACTTGCTGCGGGGACAGTTCCTGCTGTTTTCCTGCTGAGTGCTGCTGCTGCTGCTGCAACTTCAGTTCCACCAACTGCTGCACATAGCTGTTGACATGGTTTAAAATGTTCTCATACTCCTCAGCAGTCAAAGCCTTCTGAATATCCTTTTCTACTCTGGCCATGTTTAGCTTAATGGCCTCGGCCTCGACCTCCTGGATCTGTTGACTTCCTCCGGCAGGTCGCACCTCCATCCAAGTCCTCCAGGGGGCTGCAGACTGCAGACGGGCCTGCAGAGTGCCAAAAAGGGTAAGAGGCAACGACAGCAGGCCCTCGGCGAGATGAACGTAGCCCTGAGATTGATTGTCCTGCAACAGCGACCATCCTGGCCAGAAAAAGAGCGAAACAAAGCACTATTAGTTGGCAATCCTTCTACATTTCCAGTTCCCCACAAATGTGAATACCAAGTGGACTGAGGTAAGGGGAACTTTGTTTTTTGGGGCAATTCCAACACACACAAATGCAGAAGGATAGATAGAGTTCGATTCTGGCCAACTAATATTGCTTGTTTTACATGTTACTTACCGTCTAGCGAACTTCCAACAAAAATGGCAATTAAAACAAACTATTCTTAAAGGTTTGTACTTCACATGTTTTGCAAGAAATCGATTGCAGTTTATTTTTTGTACAGACTATTACAAAGCCAAACAGTGAACAAATTACAAAATTAAACGTTGTTTGACAACAATTCAGATTTGCTTAGGACATTCAACCAATTGATTGGTTGAGGGCCCTAATTGTTGGACAGTTGAGTTTAGACTACGCAAATGATTACAAATTCTGCAAATTGAACAGCGGCGAGCTCTATCCTTCTTCCATCAGCCTGTGATGTTGCATTTTGTTGTTGGGAATTGTGGGGGGTTAGTATGATGGGAGAAATGTGGTGTGTGCCTATGCTTAGGGGTAAACGCGTCAACAAAAACTAAACAATACGTGTCGGCCCTTGTCGGCCTCAGCGGACGGACGAAACGCGGACCAAATGCTTTAATTTGTACTCAAAATTGTTCGTTAAAAAGAAGACGGAGACTTGCTCTCTCATCAGGATCCTATCAATTGATCAACTGCTGCAGCAGTTCGAAAACAAAACGGTAGCATCCCCATTCCAAATGTTCCCTAAACACGCTCATAGTAAACCTGATCGTCGGCCTGAAAAATCTGACGCCCCTTGTTGACCACGTTCTGGCCGATAGTCTTCAGATAGATCAAGTAGTCGTCGGCCCAGTCCCGTACCCGCACTGCCTGCTCGGAAGCCTGGGAGCGCAGCGATTCGTACTGGGCCTGGTTTAGGTAGTCGCTTACGTTGATCTTGGGCAACTCAGGTAAAGTGAATGTGTATTCGGTAAGGGATTTGGGTGGGAAAGTTTCATTGGGGTGTAGGTAATAGAACAAACCTGCAAAGGCGAAGTTTATTAGGCATTGGTCGATGCTGCCAGATGGCGAGAGTAAAATGAAATATGTATGTAATCACGTGGCCACCACAATTTACTGTACAGGGGGAATTCAATAACAACGGGCGAATGTCAACGACCAGCCGAGTGTATAAATAAATCCAATAGAGGTGATCTACATACACACACGTGGCATTGGTAGTTGTTCCAAGGTCAGCAGGGCACACGCTCACGCATATTTGACTTTACATCGGTATCAATCGGAGGGCGCTTTGCAGGCCGAAATACTCACCGGTCAACAGCAGCAAGGGAAGCAGTATCAGGAGAAAGATGAGGAATCTCTTCTTTGACTTGTTTTCAGCGTCCGAAGATCGCAGCAGCCATGTGTCTAGACTCAGCACCGATCCAATGAAAATGTACACATAACGTAGCAGATTCGAGAATCCACCTCCAACGGCTTGTCCCACTTTCCCGAGAAGTCCTAGCTGCTGGCTTTGCTGTCGCCTGGCATAGTAGTTTTGATATGCATTCGTCTCTGTGGCCGAGATGTTGGTCACACGCGTCCACACTGTGGTGACGGTGCTGACGACGAGCTGGATGAGACGGACAAGCCACCAACTCTGCTTCTGCTGCTGTCCATAAGTGGCATCCAGTTCATCGGCAGAGTCGTAGTTTGCCTGCTGTGTGTACTTCGACTGATATCGACGGCGGATGAACTCCTCCTGACTGGGGTTCTGCTGGACCATGTAATTGACACGCTCGTCATGGTTACCCAGGCTCCGCCGAGACATATTGGGCATGGCCACAATGCCTGGGGCCAGATGGCGGCGGTGGGGCGACAGCTCCGAATAAGTGTAGTCCGTTTTGGGAGTTTTGCTGCAAGATACCAGACAATTAGTCAAAGTTCTCCTTAGAACTGTAGGGTTACTGCACGCACTTCCAGTATTCGCCTGCATCCCTGTACTCGATGTAGGCCAGGTAGTCGCTGATATTGCCCGAACTGAGGTTGCCGTTTGAGTGGTTGAGCTTCTCCTGGGCAGAGTTCAGCGTATTCTGTGTAGTCTCCAGCTGGCTCCTGTTCCGTGGCGTCGATGTGGCGCCTCCCGAGCGCTTTGTGAAGATCGATGTGACCATGGTTGTGGTCGAGGTCTGCTGCTTGCGTTTGCTCTCCGGTGTCATGTCGTCGCTCGAGTAGTCCGAGGTCAACTGGGCGAAGGCCTTGCTCCGAGTCTTCTTGCTACTGCTGCTCGACGCAACAACATGCTCCTCCACTATCGTTCTGCAAAATTAGGATGTAGATAGTCGTTCGGTGAGATTTGGCGGAAATGTTTTAAAATGAGTGAATAAGCCCCTGATAACGTGCTCGACAAACTGGCCCAACTGCCAGTACACCGTATCAAAACAAAAATACAAAAATATGCTCATAAAGCCAGGTGGCCTTCGGCGCTATTGGCTGGGGGGGCCCGACGCCCCAACATGCTCATTCGCTTGGCCGGATCGTGAAAACCAAATAGCTGACGGCCAGCCAGCGTTGGACCCCGAATGTCGTCATCAAGCAACCGAACGGCAGCGAAATTTGTGCGGCTCATCGGACGCTCGCTTGAATTGCGCGCCAAAAGCAAACGAAGCTCGCCGACACGCCGCACCCTGTATATGGATTTGCCTTCGTTTTCGTTTCGTCTGTTCGAAATATAGACTGGCGGCGAGCGTGAATAACAAGGAGGTGACGTCATGGTGCTAACACACGTACAAACAAACACAGAATGCGATGGGGTTATTGCTTTGGTTGTGACGAGACCGACCCTCTATGGCTTAAATGTGTGAGCATTGAAACTACCCGTCCCCCTCTCCTAGCTATTTGGAGATGACTTCCAGATACTCACTGCACATTGGGCGCCGCCGAGGACTTCTTCTTGAGGTGGTGGTGCACATGGCCCTCCTCACCGGCATGATCGCAATTCTCGTGATCGCAGCTCGAGCGGAGGAACGGCGTCTTCGATCGCGACCGGCGACGCGTTTCTATCTGGTAGGGTTCTTCGCTCATTATATCTTACTCCTCCTCGTGTGTTCCCGTGGCCCACAAAAGGTTGGTTTGCTCGGTGGTGCCTGCAAGATAAGACAAATAATTAACACGGCTAGCTTTTCTCTTGAAGTAAACATATATCGGGCCAATCGGGGCGTGGGTTGTTTACAATTGGGCAGCTGGAACACACTCGTGTGCCCGTCCAAAATGGATTCCGCTTCCCATTCCAATTACCACAAAGGGGCAATGTCGAAACTCTTGACACACTGCGGGTAATCTTTGCTTTAATGCTCGAGTGCGCCTTTATAGGGGGAGTGGATAGAGCATAACGTTTATTATGCAACGCGATGCGTTTGGAAATGAAATGAGCGCAGTGCCCGGTTTTTAATTAGAATGCAATGGGGAGGGCAGCAGTCACAGCCTGCAGACAGGCAAGAAAAATGCGTCTAAAAATAGGCGCAGGCGTATTCGGCTCGCGAATTGCTTGCCAGTGACCGTGGCGTAGAGTGCGGCGAGTTGTTAATTCGTCGGGTGGAAAACGCTGGAAGCGACGCGAGGGGTGGGAAGGCAACGGCACAGGGTGCTCCGGCGGGCCACGCCAAACACAAACATCAATATACATGTGTACACAAACTGCCCAAAATGGGTTCGCAACACGGGCGCAATCACTAGGTATTTCGGTGAAATGAAAACCCAAACAAGTTTTCCGCAGCTGCGTCAGCGACGGCAGCGCCTACCGTAGCTGTAAAATATGAAGCACGCACACACACACAAGCACAACCTCGATTGAGCAACGGAAACTGCTTTAGGCAGTTCACACATAAATTATGCACATACTTTGTACTTATTCAGGCTCAGCAACACTTGCAGAATTCTTTCGGCTTTGTTTAGCACAGTGTGTGGTTTGTTTGCAGGCGCCGCGGCGGTTTTAAAAATAGCCTCCTCTGACGCGGCGAAAATCACGTCTTTCCCGAGCGGCGAAAAAAAATTGTAAAACAATCTAGTCCTAAGGCTAGAGGTGCAATATCATCGATGTTACTATCGATACTATTTGTGTTTATAAAAAGGCGATATATCGACTTTAATTTTCCAGCATCGATGTTTCCACTTCATGGTGAGATAAGAGGTATATTATTAAAATTTTTTTGCTTCCTCATAATGACAATTTTTTTTGTCGATTGAATGTAAATTAGTTTTATATGCATAAAAAAAAAACATTATTTTATTACAAGAAAGATGTTTGTATAATTTTAACAATTTGCTCGAATCTCAAATATGTTGAAAATGTTGTCCCACCATCTATATAATTCAGGCGATACATCAATTTGTATTTTTAACATAGAAGGCCCCGTTTCTACTAGAGTTCTGGGCTAAGTGTAAAAAATCAAGTTGGAGTTTCTTCTCATTCTAGCATTTAAAATCCTTTTTAAGAAACATCACTGATTTTAGTGTTGGTTTTTATTTGGGACCTTTCCTCTCAAGCCATTTAAACAAACTTTTTTCCGGCTAAGTATCAATAAAGATTTCCGAAAGCAGCCGTTCGACTGGAGCCTTAAAAGCCGCAGTAACCGCTGCAGTTTTAAAACGATTAAATGCTTTAATCTATTTTATTAAAATGTATTAAATGCTTATTAGATTAACAGTAATTATTTTAATTGTGTACCATGATATGGCTGCCAATTTCTTCCAGCATCGAGCAATCAATATCATTTTCCATAAATAACAGCAGAAAAAATTCAAAATAATTGAGAACTATTAATGCATTCTTTTTAAATTTCATATAAATTATACGTAGGAAATATTATGTACCTAGCCTAGAATGTAGAATTGCAAAATGCAACTCTAGTAGAAACGGGGCTTTATTCAGAAAGAAGGTACCAAGGATGCAAAACATTAATATATATAATTATTTTATACTTTCAATCAACACATATAGATTTTTAAAGCTTATAATATCAATTTATTGTTTATTTATTTTTAATATTCTTAAACAGGCGACTTAAATAATATAAAACTAATTTCGGTTAATTATAATTTCTGTTAATATAACAATTTCTACTACTTCATTGTTTCGATTTAGGGAACTCCCTAGTTAGAGTTTAACGATACAGGTTATCGCGCTGTTAGACTGTTATACGTTATGCGTTTTACGTCGCCTACTCACTCTCCTAGTTACCAAGGGTACCTTTGGGTATTAATAATATAAAATACATAGTCGGTAAATAAAAGTGCAAATAGTCTGTGGTGAATTTAGCAATATTTATTTTCAAATTTACCAACTTAGTAAAAAAAAAAAGTGTACAGGTAAAGAATGTAGAGGTGTAGAACTTTGATAAAACATTTTGCACTGACTCAAACCATGTACATGGGGTCTGGCAACCCTGAATATACCATTGAAAGACATTAAAGATCCGGCCACATCGCAACAACAAAAACAAGAGTTTCTAGTGATTGCAACTAAAAACTAAAATATGATTGAAATAACGTGCAACGATCGCCTGGGCAAAAAGGTGAGTAAGTTCACTACTTATAGTACCTGCTTAACGACCCTTTATATTTGGTAGGTGCGCGTCAAGTGCAACCCAGACGACACCATTGGAGACCTCAAAAAACTCATTGCGGCACAAACGGGCACAAAACACGAGAAGATAGTCCTGAAAAAGTGGTACACGATCTACAAGGATCCAATTCGCCTATCTGACTGTACGTTTTATAGCAATTTACCAGTAATCCATTAAATTATCCGATTTACATTTCCCTTCTTACAGATGAAATCCATGACGGCATGAATCTGGAACTGTACTACCAATAAATCTTCGCGAATAATGCATTGTGCATCGTGATTGTCCCTTTTTTATAGCTATTATCAGATAAATTAAACAATTTTGCATAAGTACTGTGAGTCTTGCTCTTGCTGGAGGGGAAAAAGGGCACTGCTGTTTAAACTTTAATGCATGCATACATATGTGTATATATATATATCTTTTATGCATGACGTTTTGTTAATAATATGTATAAAGAATATCTATAGATGCAGATATTGATGATTAAGTATGCATTTCTAATTATTTGGGCGAATGGATGGTTTTAAAAAAATTAGCCCCTGCGTGCGCCCCTGCTGTCTTTGGTATTCTTTTTCATCTGTCTGTGGTAGCGTTGCCAGATCGCGGCACAAGCGTCCGGGAAAATAATAACAAAAAGATTGCAAACTGCAGACTCGAGCAAAGATAACTCAGTGAAATGTCCATGATTCCCTTCTTTCCCACGCTAAAAGTCTCCGTGGCGAATCGCTACTGGCTGGACATGGCTCCGGCTTCCGTCAGTGAGGAAGCCCAGACGAGGCGCTACGAGGATGAACGCAGCAACTGGGTAAGCATTTTTTTCACTCGTTTCTATTTGGTAGCCACAATCTCTTGTTCGTTACAGCGGGAGTCGCTCAAAACAGCCGGCACAGACCTACAGCCCCTGGGCAAAATGCTAACAATTCCAGGAATAGAGACCGACGATGAGGATGGTGAGTGTGAGGAAGTCCGCCGGAAGACCCACTTCACGTACATACGTATTTTTCTCCTGCAGCTAACGACGACAGCGAGGACACGGATAGCCACGACGAGGAGGACGACGAAACCAACGATCGCGTCATTCCCGTCACCCAAGATTTCTATTCTGCTGACGACATCCAGATGAACGACGAGACCTCGCCCACAGCCCCTTGAATCAGATGCCAAAGCCTCTGGCTGGTGGATACACAATTATTTATTCTCGCGTCACACATCGTTCCCTTTACAAACTGTAATAACAAGTGTCGTTTACTTTAGGCTTAAATAAACTAAAACATAGTAAGCAAGGTTCTAGAGGTCTCGCACTGAAGCTGTCGTATGTTTCTACAGCTTTGCGAACGCGTGCTGATCTGCTAAAGGAGAAAAGGGGCACAAACTGGGGAGCAAAGCGGGAAACATCTCTACTTGTGCAGCGCCGCTGTCTCCATCTTGGGCTCCGGCTTGGAGGCTAGGCCTGAGAGCAGCTTCTTGATCTCAGCAATAGCCCGACCGGGATTTAAGCCCTTGGGACAAGTACGCGTGCAATTCATGATGGTGTGGCAACGGTAGACGCTGAAGGGGTCCTTTAGCTTGCCCAGCCGCTCAGCGGCGTTTTCGTCGCGCGAGTCAATGATCCAGCGATAGGCCTGCATGAGCACGGCGGGGCCCAGGTACTTTTCGGCGTTCCACCAGTACGAGGGGCACGAGGTGGAGCAGCAGGCGCACAGGATGCACTCGTACAGGCCATCCAACTTAGAGCGATCCTCAACAGACTGCAGGTACTGGGCCTTGCCCTTCTGCTCGGTGGCCTCGTTCCTGCAAGAGTAAACGGATTTCGGATTACCAGACATTAGCCAGAAAGAAGGGTCCAGGACTCACTTGCGCTGCAGCCAGGGCTGGATGTTGCGGTACTGTTCGTAGAAGTTGTTCATGTCCGGCACCAGATCGCGCACCACGTACATATGCGGCAGCGGGTACACCTTGAGCGACTTGGAAGTGTTGGTGTCGATCTTGCTGATGCATGCCAGGGTGTTGGTGCCACCGATGTTCATGGCGCAAGAGCCGCAGATGCCTTCGCGGCACGAGCGTCGGAAAGTGAGCGTGGGGTCAAGCTCGTTCTTGATCTTAATGAGAGCATCCAGCACCATGGGCCCGCACTCGCGCAGATCCACCTCGTAGGTCTGCATGTAGGGCTTCTCGCCGGCGTTGTCCGGGTTCCAGCGGTAGATTTCGAACTTCTTCACCTGCGGCTCCTTGGCCTCCTTGGGCTGCGCCTGCTGGTCCAGCTGAGCGGTGCCATTGCTGATGGCTCGCAGCTGGAGGGAAGAGGAGGAGAATGTTGTTAAACCAGTGAATGCAGTCACGCAATAACAATTTTATCCGAGGCCCAATGGAAAATCGTTTACATAACCGCGAACGTCGTTGGCAATCCCCCCAATTGCGACTCGTTTGACGGAGTCTTCGTCGCTTGTACATCTCGGCCAGACCCCGTTTTATATAACTTATATAACTGCATTGGCCAAAAAGCCGCACATCACACGCCCCCGCCCCAAATATTCTGGCCATAACCCGTGGATCGTCTTGTCCCCCACTCACCTGGTGACGTGCAGCCACGGAGCCGACACGGCTCAGAAGTTGTCTTGCTTCGTTGACCAACATTTTTGTCGCCTCTGCTGCAATTGAAACGGCACTGCGTTTGCAATTATCGATTGTTCTTAAGAAATTTCCGTTTATTTGGCGTACAAGTTTTGTACGACCTGGGGTGCAGTGTGACCGTTGTTGTACAATAGAAAAAACGTACTAAAATTGGCCACATCAATTAACTATACAATCATAGACTTCATTTCGTTTGGGGTTTGTAAACTGTTTTTCATTAATTAATATAATATTTGGAAAAACACTTTTAAGAGAAAGGAAAATCAATTAAGACATACTTTAAATTATGAATTTTCAACGTTGAGCGAAGCTTTTCTTAGTAAGAACACACAAGCTTGAGTGTCAAAAGCTGACAGATGTAACACCAAAATGAACAGAATGGGTTTGGAACCCGAATATGGGCCGGTAGGAAATTCAGTCCAGCAAAAAATAATTAATTTGTTTAATTATTTATATAAAGGGCCATATGATATATGATTACAAAAGTACAAGCTATTAAAAAGTAGCAATAATTGTGATTACGGAATATGCCCTCAGGAATATTACATTCAGAAAATAATACATAAGTACCAGGAGTTGGTTGAATTTAAAGGGCAATTTGTTATTACCCGGATATTAAGAGATGTTCGGGTTAAAACGGGCTGTTTAAATAAGAAAAGTTAATTTTTATAGTAGATACACAAGAGCATATATGTACATAGTATAAACATTGTACAAACAAATTCTATTATCGAAATGCACGGCAAGGTTTTTGTAAGTACTACCTACCTGTAGAATGCATATGGACTCTGGTCGCTTAGAGTTTATTTGTGGCAACGCCCACTACCGTTCTCATAAGCTACAGACGTGAATTTTGGTTTAAAGTATATATATATATATAGATATAGGAAAAATCGGATGATAACGATTAAAGATGCTGTGCATGCTGAACTTGTGCAACAACTACGTTTCTGTTGCCAACACCAATGTCAAACTTTCTCCTAATTGGTGGGTTAAATTAACCATATATGTACATATTTGTGTATTTATTTGTTTACAGTTACGTTAAGGTATTTCTCATAATCGGGAGTTAGGAAATGGCGTTTCATTTGATGAGAGTTCCTAGTCTAATGTTCATTTGATATTACTATTAAATTGATATTGTCTATTGATAAAGTCCTTTTCATGCCTGCACTTTATTTATTTATTTCCCTAGAAATTAAAAAAGAATGATGTTTTTTGTTTCTTTAGATTAAATTAATGTATTTACAATTGTATATTTTAAGTATTTGATCTTAATAAATTTACCCAATTTGATTGGCAGCTTTTAGTTGGCATCACAGCTGATAACTAGGCCTAGCCAGAAACTGTCAATACTCAATTCTAGTTTTAAAGCACAGGGGATGTTTGCTAATCAATGAAGAGATCGATTTCATTTGCCTGGCCAAATGTAGCATTTAGGGGCTCTTGACAAGTGCCTGGGCCAACTATTATGTAAAACTTTTTAAACGGCGTTTGCTGAACCCGAGACAGCATCACAGAGATTTTGTCAATTGTTCACTGACCTTTTGTTGGTGGAAAAAGTTTTGCGGACTTTTTCCCCAGCGCTCTTATTCTCACCTAGGAGGTGGAAAAACCCGAGGTTCGGCTGGCTTTATGAGTCGCTGCCTCCGAAGAAAGCGGGAGAAAAACTTTTCCAATGTTAAAGCAAACACGGGCAGCCACTAAAGTTGCCACCAAAGGACGGTTTCGCCACCCACTCAGCCGCCCACAACTCCTGGTCCGCCTATTAAAGGCAAATAAAAACAATGAGCGCGAAACTTAAATAAAACCGTTCAAGGAGAGTGGGCGAGCCAGGGATTTTATTTGTGTACTTTCCTTTTATCATACGAAAAGTGAGGTCATAACAGAAGGCTCTAGATTTATCATCCGTGCACTGAAACCGAAAAAGGACAGTTGTAGCCTTTGGTTATATAAAAAATACGAAATGAATTGAAATTTGTATCTGTAAATGATGGTCTTTATTTTATATATTTTACATAATTTGTATAATTTCGAAATATATTCTTTTTCTTATTGTCAAGTGAAGTTGGCCGCGCTTCCTAAGATATTTATCATGTAATCGATACTTACTACTAAGTACTATTATTTTTATAAGAAGTACACACTAGATTACGTTAAATAACAATATATTCACACTTAATTCTAAAAATACATATGTTTACATATCGATCTATTACAGGCACAAAGCAGCTTCCGAGCTTATTTATATTTAAATTAAAATTCCCTGCTTGAATTTATTTTATGGGGAAATTCCCAAATTTTCTTTGTAAAACAGTTCCAGTTGGTCCTCTGATATATGTATACTACATACTAAAGGTATATTCGACTTTCATGACTCTCATGAGGCTTGGAAATTATAATTCATTGCTACAGACTGAAGCTAAATACTTTCTGCTTGGCATTTCTCCCAGTGCAGCCTGTGAATTGTTTTGATTTCAATTTAAGTGCTGCTAATGCATGCAAATGACGGCAGACGCCGAGCAATTAATCAAGCATGGCGAGGAGCTCGTCGCTCAACTGTTGCCTACTTTCGAGGGCCGAGCCAGTTGGCCGGAACCAGACCGAGCACTGGGCCGCAAAGGAATGGCTTCTGGGCCGGAATGGGAACCACTTGGTAACCGTCTGGCCCCAGCCCGTTCCCCGCTCCCCACAGTATTTGCGTGTGCCATTTTCGGCATGACGCAGGCCGCGACAGATACACACCGCATTGCTTTGCTTTAAATCTTAATACCAAGCTCCAGGCACTCAATGGTTCAGCTTTACTGCGGAAAAATGATCGATTTGCTGATATAACAACCGTTTATTTGCCATTCGTTCGCTGCTGCGGGTGTGTGTGCGCCTTGAATACGAGCAGCTCGGCTAACAATAGACGCAGGCGGCACGAAAATAGCAATTTTATTCGCACATTTGTCTGGCTACGAGTCTGTTGCTCCGGTGTCAGTGGCGAGTGTCTGCGTGTGCTGTCCGTGCTAACTGGGCGACAATATTGTCAAAGTTTGTGTATTAAACTGGCATTCATAGTACGTCATTTCCCCAGGGTGCCATAAAAAATAGACTCCCGCTCCGGCGCGTCCCCGCTTGTAATCCAATACTGCGGCGCGGGTGCCACAAGGACCTCCACTTGAGCTCGCGTGCGTGTGAGCGGGCGACCACTTGACGCACTTTTGTTACATGTATCAATGAATTATTTATGGTCGAATCCACGCCGTAAACATTGATAGGTGCTCGTTATATACTCGACACCCAAAAGCCCCGGAAAAGGTCCGAATATCGATGAGAACTTACTTCAATTGCCCGAAATTGCGTATATTACGTATACGCCCCGATAATCTGGAGGTTTAGAGACTAATTAAGTCATCACCATCGCCTAGGATGTCTTTTGTGGGTTTCTGATGTCAATAAGAGCCATATAGTGTGTCTTTTAATCGATGTTATTATTTATTATTATAAAGTGAACCAATTTATTTTCTCCTTTGCTCCAGTTCAGGCCTATTGTGCATATGCATAAACAGAACTTCCTTACAAATTGATAACGACATTTCAGGCATTGGTTTTATTTTCAATTCCAGGAAGCACAGTACCAAATGGACATCTGTTTGTGAGGCTTAACTTTTACGTTTCCGCTTTATTTGCTCCGAATGCGGGCAAATTTAAGGCTCCGCCGGAATATAAAGGTAAGCCCTGAGGCAGACAGGCCTGAGAATTCCATCACCTGCCTGCAAAATAAGAAGAGGGGCCAGTTTCGCCTCTGGCCGTTCAACGTGGTCTTACTTGCATTTCCAAGCATCGATGGTTGGCAGACGCTCTTTAATTTAAGCCAACTCTAGGGTCCTTGTAGTCCTTGTCCTGTAATTCGAGCAAGGCAAGGGATAGCCGCGTACCTGCGCAACTATTTATCAACCTGATAGCGTGGGCCGTTGACAGCAGCGACAAGAAGACGTCAACTCAAACAAGTTATCAAAAGCGCATCAAACGCGACAGTTCGAGGAACGCTCCATTGTTGTAGTTTTTCCTTTCATGGTCCTCGAGGCACGCACAGGACGATATCTCGGATATCTCGGATGGCAGCACGTAGCGGAGCCTGCCGTTATTGCTCCTCCTGCTGCTGCTGTGGTGGTTGTTGCCGACGTGGACAGCAGGAGCGGCATAAATGAAGCCGTCGCCCGTTGACAGTCCACAAACCGAATGGGCAAACTTTAATGTTGGCCAGGGCTGGCCGAGGAGAGCTTACAAGCCAGTGGGTTCTATATGGATCTGGTGAAAATGCTTCCTGCTTTAAATAATTAGTTCTCGAAGCGCCGCCCTCGTCGTTAGTTAATTCGCACTGCGACTTTGTCCTTGATGGGCAACTTGGTGCGAATAATTCATACTAATTTGCATGGCTCCGAATGAAGCACTCATAAATAAGTGAGCTGCCAGGGGTCACAGATAACGGCTCGCCCGTCAGCCTTGGACGTGCTGCGTATTTGGCCAGGACAAACAAGTCCTAGTCCTGGCCAATATTTGTACTTTTAATGGCCGGCCTGCCTTGATTAAATCAGCAAACAAGGCGTACCGCACACAACATACAACACACAAGGCAAGCAAATGCGATATTTGCACAGTGCTTGTTTATGGGCAAGGGTCCTGGCTAATCAAACAGCCTTGGCGGCGGCTCCAAGAAAGACGTCCGAGGCGTAGGCGTCCCCGAAATGATGTTAATGCGATTTCCAGGCGATAAGCGTCGCATTAGCGCAATAAGCTACAAATAATCAGCCGCCTGACAGGCATCGTCGTCACACCTGGCCGCCAGTCGCAATCAGATTCCGGTCCCATAAAGCCCGGAGAGCCCAAGGAGCGCGCCACGTCCAACTTTCTACGAGACGGCATTAATGGCGCGGCTCCTGCCAACTGTATCCTCCTCGCCTGTCCTCCCCCCTCACCGGGAACCGCATCCAGCTAACCTGGGCGGTCGAAGCCGTTTATTAACTCACCCGGACAGGTTGCTTAAACTGCCGTGCGCTTATGCAAATGTATGTAAAGTGTTGTACTTGCTTAACAAAAGCAAAAGCGAAGGCGAAGGCAAAGCAAAACCCTCCAAATGAAGTGAGAAAATAAAATTAAAACTTACACACTCAGTTTCAAGGCGCTTTTCTATCCATTTCAATCCCCATTCCCCCGATCCCCATCCGCTGCTGTGTTGAGTTAAGCGATAAATTCCAGCCAGTCAAAGCCAGTAGAGAGTGGCCGAAAGCCAGTGGTGGCCCAGTACAGTACCGTTCACTTACCCTGTTAAGGTACAGGTCATAATGTGTTTTGGTAAGCTATCGCTGGGCTTACTGAAAGAGGAAGCAGATTAAAGGTTAGTAGGAGCTAAATATAGTGGAACTTATCACATAGTCGTGTGTAATGTTTGGTTAATTTAAGTGCTTAAATGAAGTGCTTTTAAGCCTTCTTAGGATTTCGAGGCTTAGTGTGTAGTACTGTTAATATAATTATTGGCACAATTGCTTCTTGTTTCAGACGACTCCTCGCTCAATCGGTATATATTTTGTATATAGTGTTAACAGATATGTTTATTAAGTACTAGTGTATTAGCAGTGAGAATAAGCATTTTGGTAAAGCGTGACTGTTTGCATTTATGTTCCACTTCCCAATATCCCAATAATAAGAGAAACGATCAAATAGGTTAAGATTAAAGAGGTCAAGAGAGTATGGTCACTTTAAGATCAGCGAAAGGAGTGAAAACACATTGTTATAAAAACTTAAGAATTAATCTGGAAAATAAAAGTGAATCTATATATAAACCGGGTTACCAATAGTAAGGGACAATCTTGAAATGCTGTTATATATACTGTATTCTTAAAGCATTCCTAAGTTTCTTCCTGCTAGTACAAATTTTAGTATCCCAAGAGTCACTTTACTATACAGAACACAGTTAAAACTATTCAAGCCCTAGGTACCACCTAGATACTTCTCATCGCTGTCGAAGCAGACTGAGTCAGGGAGGAGGGCCAACAAAAGGTAAACAAAATGCAAATTGGTTTCGGTTTCCAATTCCGTTTTTTCCACTCTGCCCAATGTCAGCAGCCGGCGGATAGGGCCGACGGAGCCCCCGTTCAATGCACCCGACTCGATTCGGGTTGATGCGATTCGGTTAGCAACCAGTCGAAGAACCCATTAGGGCTCGGAAGCGACCGCCATTGAACTTGCCACCTTGAGGTGGCAAGTGCCAGCCAGGTGCGTGGTTCAGGCGGGTTTTCCCCCATCAGTGGGACTCCGCTGGCAGCCCGTCGCCAGGCCATTAATTAATCGAATTATCGGGCGATTAAAGTCCTTATTGGACATCAAGCATCCGCCGTGTGGCGCCGTCTGACAGCGAGTAATGAGAATTTTAATTGTTCCAAGAATCGCATAAAAGCGCAGCGAAAGCCGCAGCAAATCGATTAATTGCGCACTGCGGATGCGTAGTTGACAACCAATTGCTTCCGCCGGCCGGAGACGCAGTCGGCCAGCCGGCACAAATGCAAATCCCCCGGCCAAGTGGCACGCATCATGCGGGTCCGTCCGCCGTCCGCCGGGCACTTTCCACTCAGCAATTCAATCTGAAAACAATTGCATAAAATTATGCTCAACAAAGCGGCAAATTAGTTTTTTAGTCGCACGAAATTTCCTCTGCGGGGCTGCACTCGCAGGAAGTTGGCCTGCAGATGACAACAGGACTCAGTCGGGACCTCGTCCAGCTCCAAGGCCCTCCCCTCGCCAGCCCCACCCACTCCGCTTGTGTTTGCCTTGGGACTCTTGTTGCCCGACACGATGTCTTGATTTTCAAGAGACTTAATTATTAAAGCAGTCTCGCCCAGCCGAGAAACCCTTCTGTTGCCTGCTGCTGCCCAAATGTATGCGTAATTACGAGTACGAGCCAAGGCTCAAGAGCCGGAGCTGCGAGGATGTCTGGCTGAGCAACAGCTGCCAAAGCGGACAATTTGCAGCGGGACAGACACAGTCTGTGTAGCTGGCTAAGAGTTAATTTTAAGCACACATTTCGCCGAGCTCATTAAGCACACAGCACAGTTGGCCCAACCCCCGCTCCTTCCGCAACTGCGCTCCGTAAATCGCGCGGATAATCAAGTTTTTGGTTGAATGCAAATGACAGAGACTCCATTGCGTCTATTAACTTTTGATTTGCCAGGGATTTGGTGGCGGATGGCGGATATTGACAGCGAATTTAGGTGACGGATGAAGGATGCTTCGGTTGGAGCACTAATTTCATGGGGGAAGCTAGGAGACTAGCCATGTTTTCTCTAATACTTTGTAAGTTGTGCGTGGATCCATTAAGATGATTACTGGCTTATCCCTGGTTTTCTTTAAGTATATATGCAAGCATAATCATCAGACATATTTTTATATGACAAGCATACTTTCAATCCCTACTAAATATCTTAAAAAATATCCTTTTTAGTTTGTGGGATGCACTGTCTGTCTGTCTACATATAAATGTATACAATGGAATACGAAAACATTAAATCGTTTGAAACCGAGTGGAAGCAGTTCAAGTCGTAAATGCTTTAAGTGTGCCAGGACTTGGACTCAAACTGTATTTAATTGCTTGTCCGGTAATATGGAAGCATTTATTGAACACAGACACCCAGAGATCCCGACGGACTCGCGGCGACGGAGCGCAAAGGGCAACTTGAGCTGCCCAAATATGTATGCTACACTTTATGGGAGCCGCCGTGAAGGGGCGGAGGGAGGCGGGTAACTATTTAAGCCCTACGGCATGCGAGAGAGCCTTATTAGCTAGTCATAACAGGGCAGGATTCGCGTCGGAGCCCTGGCTTACCGGCATAAACGCCTGTGTTATTAGCCAATCAAATTACCTGGCCGTAACACACACGCTGTCGGGCGCGAGGACCTCTAGGCAGCTTTAATAGGCAATTTGCGTTAAACGCTGATTGAATAAGCATTAATGCAACTAAAGAGCAGTGTAGCGACTTGCCAGCACACACATGGCACAGCTAATGACATCAGCAGGTGGGGGCAAGTGCAATCAGGCCATAAACACGTACCGACAGCCTGGCTGACGCACTCGCTGGCTGGCCAACTGAGGAAGGATGGGAGCCGACTTCGGAAACAACGTTGTCGGGTCGATCGGTGTGCAACAGCATTTACTACTAATGGCCAAGACAGGAAGACAGGAAGCGCCATTAGTACAGGTGCCTCAATGAGCCGACAATGGACTGAAAATGCATTAAGCTCGCCAAAGGAAGCCCGCCGTGCCGTACGAGGTCTTTAACGCCAGTTGGGCCCGCCGGCGGAGTGTATTAAGAACGCATTTATCATAATTACCGACGGGCGTCGTGTCTGGCAGCTGATGGAACACGCCTCCCGTCAGCCTTCAGCCTTCAGCCGGCGATGACAAATTCAACAGGCAAAGCGACCGTAAAATTCCAGGAATTTCATTGCGAACGGACGGCCAAAAAATGTCTATGATGGTCCTGCCGACATGGGGGAGCTCATAAAAAATGCTACAGCCACTGGCGCCAGTGTGAGTATCACTCGCAAAAAAAACGTGGAAATATCTACCACATTCGTATGGGCAAAAGCCGAAATTAAAATTTGTTAAGAATAAATCATTTATATTCTTAACCCGATTTATAGATGGATTCACTTTTATTTACCAGATAAATTCTTAAGTTTTTATAACAATGTGTTTTCACTCCTTTCACTGATCTTAAAGTGACCATACTTTCTTAACCTCTTTAATCTTAACCTATTTGATCGTTTCACATATTATTGGGATATTGGGAAATGGAACATAAATGCAAACAGTCTCACTTAATCAAAATGCTTATTCTCACTTCTAATACACTAGTACTTAGTATACATATCTGCTAACAATATATATAATTTATACAGTATGCTCACAGATATGTCTGCTGTTTACCAAAGATATGACAGGAATCTGAGTGCTAACAGGGAAACGTTCAGGGATGGAATGCTTTTCTCTCAGTGCAGCAAGTGCAAAAGAAGAAGCCAAGAATTTATAGGCGCCGCGGGCAGGCGTCGGAGCTGGAACTGAAACTGGGAATGATTCATGCGGAAATAAAGGCACTCGAGAGTGCCGTAAATATTGTGGCAGCGACCACAATAACGGCTTCACACGGAGGCCCCGGGACAGGTGCGAAGCACGGCGGAAGACAAAAGGAAGCTCTGCATTTTTGCGCCTTTTCCGCACGGTGCTCACACGGGTGAATCACCCATTCAGTCGCCTGTAGTGACAACCATCAGCGAGTGTCCCGCTGTCCAGTGTCCCCATGTCCGACTGTCCAAATGGCCTCTGTAGCTGTTGTTGGCAGTGCCTCCGTTGCCGGCGTGCATTATTTAATTGACAAGTTGATTGTTTCGCAATGCGATTCCATACCATGTGCAATTTCGGGTAAGAGTGTGATGGAGCACGCTCTAGGAGGGGGGCGGTGGGTGGTGGGTGGCACCGCCGGTCGGACTGCCACTTGCCTGTTGAAGAGCTGGGCCACTGCGGCGACTCACCAAAATATGCTCAACAGTTTGTTGCCAAACTCCCATCGGAGGGCAGCGGTGAGAGCGCAACACAAACATGGGCAACATGTTGAGTGGGCCTTGTTATTGTACGCTGAATAATTACAAGCACTTAAGATCGATCAGCGGCCGAGAAGGTAATAATCTTACTATATAATTATTATTGTATTTATATTTCGAACCTTTTAAATCAATTTGTATTTAAAAGGGAAGAGAATATGCCAGACCTCGTACATTCTTTCTCATCATCAATAGCCTTCTTCTTCTGAGTGTCTGTATTGCCACTTTTCTACTAAGGCGTCAGATTTTAAGTTTTATATATATTATATTATATTTATATTATATTAAATACATTCTATATGGATGCTTTAACTTGTCATACATGTAGGAGAAAAATATCTAAGTAGGATCGAGTATCCTCTAAATTTTCTGGCATATTTCCGGTGCCCAACACAATTCTCCTTGTGGAAACTAGGCAAGTGGCCTTAAGCCAAGGAAATATATTTATTTAAGTTACTTAACTAGACCTTGGGTCAGAAATAATATACTTAGCAAACTTCTATACTTCTATTACCAAAACCTACAAGTATTATTTTACTTTTTAACGTGCACAGCCCAGTTAGTTATTCCAACATTTACACCTCTGCAACCACAGTGCGAAGGACTGCCAAACTTGTTGCTAAAAAACGCGCCAAAATACACGAGCTAGGCGGTGGAGCGGGTGAGGAGGGAGGGGGGAGGACAACAAGGCCAAAAATACCGCACCGCAGCCGTCAACACTGCAGTCAACGCAATGAGTAATTCCCGAGCGGAGCTGGGAAAACCCACCACGCACCCCGTCCGCTTCCCGGAAACTCACCTGTTAGGCGCAGGACAGGAGCGTGGTGAAGAGCGCCGTGCTCGCCGCTCTTGGCTCGGAACTCGGAAATTGGCCAAACAGTTGCGACGCGACTACCAATCGAACCGGACGTGCAGCGCCTCAGCGGAAGTTCGGACCTGAGATGTTAACTCAGAAACTGTATATACCCAGTGCTTGAAGACGATTTCGGAATCACTTATTTTGAATATCTCGGTTCAAGTCGCCTTGGTTTCGCTCCCCGTCGCATTTCAGTGCCTCGCGTAGGTCTAGCCCTAGACACACTCGACTTTCGTGCTTGGTTTGTGGTGAATTCTAGGACTTGTCCAGGCTAGAAAGATCCCATTTTGCTTGCTTTAAATTCCAGAGACTCCGCGTGGTCCGGCAATTCTTTTCTCCCCCGAAGAGGATGCGTAAGTGCTTTCTTCACTCTAATTGCTGGCACAATGACCGGGCTAAATGGCTTGGCCAAGTTTCGCCCCGGGAAAGGGCTGCAGCGGAAGTTGAGTCACATTTGTTGGGGCTCGAAGTTTGCTTGCTGTCTGTGGGGGGCTTAATTAAAAACAAGTTTGAAGCCCCTGGGGTGGAAATTACATGAAACATCTGTTTCCTGAGCGATTGGAAACTTGCCCAACTCCAATCCGGACACTAATTGCATTTGCTGGCAACTCTTTACCCGCAACTCTTGCCGGAGACCGAGAGCGGCCATTTGCGGAACACCTCCGATAACGAGTCCTTATCGCAACGCCCACGCAGAATATCGACAATATCCATCTTATCTCCGGCGGGCCCTGTCGCCATTTACGTGTATTGCTCGCCAGCTAGCGAGCGACACGTCAGGAAGTGTGGCATACGCCGGGGCGCCCCTCGGCCAAGGTGGCGTATACTTAATTATTCATATGCAAGCTGATGGCTCTCGCGTCTCTCAAGCCAGCCATCAAGCCATCACTGGTGTAATTACTCTTCGTGCAGCGACCCTGCACTGCCCTGCACCTGTGGCGGGGCGGTATAAATTATGTTTTTCCATTGACGCAAAAATAAAATGCGCAGCCATTATACACTCGTAGATAAGGATAATGCAGCGAGTGAGCAAACAATCGCGATCTGGGATATCGCTTTGCCTATTGGCGGCACATTAGGCCCACGCAGTGTGGGTGCGGATGGAGGTTTCTATTGTTATCTGGCAAAACTATTGTTAGATTAGTCCCGTCAGTTTGTTAGCACTGCCTCTAGCCGCTCCCCGGCCTGGCTCTCATCAAAGCTTATCCACAACATTTGCTTTGTTGGGGGACACAGATAGCCGCAAACCCTCGCACACACTTGCAGTAGGGCCTGTAGGTCCTGCTGGGCAGCTGTCAGCAGTTGGCAACTCACACATGGGCACATTCAGAACCCTTTTTGGCAAGTTGAACAATAACAATCCACATTAGTTTGTAGCCGAAAGAAGGCCCCAGGAAGAGAGGAAAACTTTTACATCTGCTGCTGGCATTCCAGATAAATTATGTCGGAATTCCCAGCAAGCCCAGGGCTAGCTTACACTTACTTTGCAGCGAACTTGGCCAAAGCAAATTCTGACTCACATCTGCCCAATTTAACCTTGCAGCTGCTCGGCACTACCAGCAACAAATTAAAATCTATTCCGCAACTTTCGCGTAATCAACAAGTACCTCCGTTTACCCTTCGGTTTAAACTTGTTCGGTGGCTGCCAAGAGCGGATTTCGGGCGAAATGCTGGGCTGAAGTGGCATCCATCTGACGAGCCATTTTCAAAGGGAATCGCAAATCGACGGCAACTACGCGACCGACTGCCAGAGGACGCAATTTTTCCGGTGTTTTGGCCTCGCTTTTCTGGCCCGCAATGCGGCATTAATTTGGACCAGCCTCCACTTCGATTTATGCCCTTTCTATGGAATGTTAATCGTGCGTTAAGAGTAATCTAAATTAATTGCAAAACGACTCTATACAATCGTGTTAAGGGTGTTTAAGCCAAATCCCTAACCATGGCAATGGAATGGATAACTGCAATGGACAAACGGTGAGTAAACGTACCTTAAATTATTCAGATGAGCATTTGAGAACCTGTACCTGTCCCTGTAGTTATAGATATATAAAATAAAGACAGCTTCCTCGATTCGAGCAGCATAATTACAGCCTGGCTGAACGAACACTCACGTTGAAATTAAAAACTTTGCTAATTGAAATCACAAGTTCCTAAGACAAACACAAGTCTCTGGGACTTGAACAACTGAATACAGTTCCCGAGTCTTGCACAATTCCTTAAATTTTCAGACACACTTTCAACTCGAGTGCACAGCTCCTCCGCTTTTTGTTTTCCCAGGACAGACACGTACACACACACACACGCACGTGGAGGGAAAGCTCGCCGTGGAGCACAAACAAAACAGAACAAACGAGAAGCGAAACATTTTAAAATGTTACAGTCATGCTCGACATTCATTTGTCAAGAGGCAACATCTGCGCCCCTCTCAATCTCCCTCCCTCCGTCACTGCTGGCTGGCAAAAGGCAAATCCATTTTGTGGACACGGCCTGCCACGAGTTATCCGCTTTATTAAATCGCAATGCCCATTCCCTGTGACATGGACATCGCCAATGAAATTATATCATCAGAGTTCGACTGAAGTCGAATTTTTCACTGGAAAAAAACTTGAATTTCACAAAACACATATTACCTAGACCAACACAATTCTACCAGAGAGGCTGATATAAGTTTCTAAGTTTAATATAAAACAGGACTTTCTGCATATATAAAAGCGATCATATCGTATTTTGTCAATTTCCTTTATGAGTTTATATTTTGTGTGTCTTCATATTTGGGTGATCCGTCACAGGGTGACCCTGGTCTTCCTTTGACCGTTATTCCTCACACATCATATTGGAACATTGGAATTAAAACACAAATGAGGAAAGAAAGATAAAGTATGCTACTAAACAGAAATTCACATTTAATAATAATATTTACTCAATAAATGATATTTTTTACCCTTAAGAAAGAATTTAAAGACCTATAAGATGTTTGGTATTCTCCGGAAAAGCTATTTTTACAAAGTCCTAGCATGGCAGATTAGAAAAAAAAAGAAAATAATTCAGTAGACGAGGATGGGAAGATAATTTTCAAAAGACTGGGCTTCAATTTTTTCTCTGTGCTCAAATCAGTTTGGTCAAGCGTGAATTGTCGTCAATCACACGGACACATTTATTTTTGTATTCGCTGAAAACCATTTAATGCAATTTGTTCGGTTTTTGCAGCAGAATCGGTTGGCGAGTGGCCTCCCTAGCCTCGAATGGCACATATCGACTGCTCGGTTCTGCGGCTGTGACTATTATGGTGGAGTGGCCTCATAGTTCATTGCTGGAGCGCTGCACCATCAATCACAAAGCAATCTCTTCAAATTTCATGCTCTGTCAACGCTTAAACGTTCCTCCCACGCTGCCAGGGGAGGAGCGGGATGATGGGTCACTCGTGTGACTGTGCGCAGCAGGGCCAAAAAAGAAAGGTCAAGAGGCAAGGGCTTAAAGCAAACAGTTTGCCTTGTGCCTGGGACAAATATTTGCGATTTGCTGCCTTTGTTTGCCCCGCTCAAACGGAGGCCAAGTGCCGGGATGCAGGCTGCAGCGCCAACTAAAATAATAATCAGGACCCTCCCTCCACGGACTCCTAACGACGCAGGCAGTCTGGCAAGTGGCAAGTCACTTTGCATTTAATACAAATGGCCTTGCCTTAGGTTAACCTAACAAAATAAATGATTTAATTTGGCCAGAATTAATGGCGAAGCCCGCCCCAGAAAGAGAAAGTCACGCCGCGGGAATGGCTGCCTGGTAATTCGGCTTATCAGAAGCGATCTGGGCTTAAGGACACCTGCAGGACAAGGGCGCCTCGAGGGCGGGGTGCATAAGAACGAAGAGCGGCGAAGTCGGCGAGTCCTCCGAGTCCTTGGCAAAGCCAAGGTAATCGCAGTACGTAAGGCGCAAAGTGGCAAAGCCAGACAGCAATTGATATTGATGGCTTCCCGGCAAGAAGTCGTCTTACTCACAAGTGCCAGGGCGCATTTATCATACGCCACGTGTGCCATATCAGCTTTAAGGCGAGTGAGCGATTGCGTGCTGCATCTTTAAGCCGGCACGGCAATTACAAAATTCCAAAACTAAACTTTTGGGCGTGTGCCTAAAAACCGCAAAAACCATTATAATAAACAACGAGCCCTGGGCTGGTCGGGAGCCTAGGATGCGCCTCAACGCGCTTCCGGCTCCTGGCGCTCCCCCATGCCCCATGCCCCCAAAAGCACTTAGGCCCCGACTGTTTGGTTAACGACAAACCCAGACACAGTTGGCGGCTGGAGGGGCTTCAACCCCCAGTTGGCGTCCCTCGGTTTCCCGAAATTGCCGCTTCCACTGGCGAATGAATTATGTATGAGCTCGGCAAGACAGCCGCTTACCTGTGCCAGCTTACCTGTGCCAGCCAGCAGTCAGCAGCTGAAAGTTGTTCAACGGCTGCGCCAAAAGGTGGAAGGCTCGCTGCGAAAGTAGCCCTCAATGCAGATGATGCCTTGGCGAAGGCCAACTTGTGTTTTATTTCTGATTTGCAAGCAGCCTTTGTCTGCAAGCTGGAGCGGCCCCAGCTCACCTCTTCTCCAGATCCTTCGGCCCACGCTGCCACTCCATTCACCCAGCATTTTATGGAATTTTTAATTAGTCGGAAGCCCAGCGAGGAATCGTCAGCGTGGGCGGCTCCGACGGCTTCGACGGCTTCATTGTTGGCGAGAGTTCGTCTTCGCTTTATTTGTCTAAACTTTAGTTCGACATGGCAGCGAAATGGATAATTTCGTTATTTTTTTAATGGAGAGTTAAGTCTGTTAAGCACACAAACTGCCCACCATCGCAGCCACCATTTAAGTCCCACAACAGGTCGGGAGGTGCCTGGAGGCCACGAGAAGTTGGCGTAAGACAAAGGCATTAAAAAGATTTGATTTCACAAGGCTTCGTATCAAACTATACAAAATAAATGAACATTATTATTATATTATATTCATTTTATAATTATATTAAATAATTCAATATCTTTATTGTTATAATTATTCCATAACGATGTTTTTTACTTGAAAGGCTCTAGGATATTATACTTTATATTGAAGTGAGGGTAAACTTAATTGAATTTGGTTAGTCCAGGATATCGATTAATTTGACGGATATCGCCTATAACGCCTGGCACTATAATTCGCCTAAGAGGGTATATGATTGTCTGCCAACAAGATTATTGAATTTAAAAGATTATAGGGTACGAATAGGTCTAATTGCTTAAACAGTTTTCCTCATTCAATTAGTGGCTGCTTGGCTTTCGCGTTCCCAGCTTTCCCTCGTTCTCCTTACTCCTTATTTTTCAGGGGGTCTTCCGCTTCCAGCTGGATTCTTCTCCGGACACTCTTATATTTATTTATTCATTTTTCAATTGACTCGCACAGAGGCGTAGACGAAAAAAAATAGAATTTGCATATTTAATGCGCGCACAAAACCATGCACAAATGACACTGGAATTTTTAATTTGGGTTTATTGTTGCTCGAATACTCCCCTTGCAATACCATCCCTTCCGTCTTGGCTCGTTTTCCGAGCTGGCCTTGTCCGGCAATAACAATGTAATACATCCGAGTGCAGTGCTTGCATAGAGCCAGTGAATTATAAATGAAAAACACTCGCTATGACTCTTATTTGAGCTTCGCGGGGCTTTATAGTGGCCTATTGTTCGACGGCCTGAGCCGACATAAAATGGTTTTTTGAGCTGAGTCAATGGTCTAAGGATTTGTGTTATTTCACTTAAGCTTATTTCTGGAAAGTGGAAAGGAAAAGTGACTTAGCCTAAGCAACTTAAAATATTCTCGGGTTTTAATTAGTAAGTAGAATATGTTATGTGGATTATAACTAAACAATTAAATAACTTGTCCAAGGCATAAAACCTCAACCAGAGGGGAACTGTTTAATATAATTAAGATCATCTTAGAAAATATAGGAAATACAAATATAACCAGATTTTGGTAAGGATTCTTATCATATTCTTATATTATCCCTATTGTAAGCCTTGATTTAGGAACTATATAGGTGTAATAAATTCAAAAGTAAAGAAATAAAGCATGTTCTTCTTAGTATAAACCTTTAATCGCTTCCCTAAACCTTAATTCCAGTCCTTGCGACCGAAACCTGCGTGACGTGGAGCTCATCTCGTGCCGCTTGCGTCGCGTGGAGCCGCTGTGTCGCCTTCCGGGATCCGCGCTCCAGCAGTTGGCCATGTGTGGATTCTACGAGGACCTGGAGAAGGGCGTCACACGTGAGTGTTGGCTGCGGCCCGAACTTAATATGCAGTCGAGGCAGTAACGAGTTTCCTCCTTTCACCCGCAGTGTTTCGCGCCGGCGAACAGGGTCGCTTCTGGTATGCAGTGCTGGGCGGAACGCTGGAGGTCCGGTATCACGCCCACGCCGACGCCGATGGCAAGGTGAGTCCGTGTTTGCAGCAGCCAAGTGATGGCGCAGTCAGGGTCGCCAAGTGCGAAACAATGCCCGGGCTGAGCAACATAATTGATAGCGATTATCCGGCCCGTGCCGCACCGTGCTGCATATCCGGCGTCCCATGCATGCTCAATATTCCGGGGATTCGGGCGGGGCTGCGGTCTAAGCCTCCTCTTTGTTCGTCGAAGCGAGCAGCGGAAAAAGGAACTGCTGACAACGGAGGAATCCGCCTCCCCCGGCGAATCGTATCGGTTTGTGGCATTCCATTTTTTCTGTCCCGCCTTCCGGCCTCCTGCCGGCATAGTGCTTGCCACAGCAACATTAATTTCCGCCAGGATATTGGCCAGCAGTTTTTTCCAGCCCAATGTTCTCGCTCTACGAGTATCTGGCCGGGTACAGAGTATATTTTACATATCGATGTGTATTTGTACAAGCATAAGTACGAGTTCAGAATGGCCTGTTCCGAGCGGTGGCTGCTAATTGAAACGGCCCGAAACGATTGGTCTGGGTTCTGGTCCCTCGCAGTGCCATCCGTGCCGAGTGGCAGCAATGCAAATTCGAGTATTTACGGTTAAGTGGGGCATGACAGTGGCAGCATGCATGACCTCAACTTGCTAATACGGCGCCTGTGGCCTGGCGAGTGGCTATGCAAACTGCACTGCCAGCGTTGGCTTTTGTGGCAAGTGGTGGCAATGTGGGCGAAATGTGGAGCCACCCGCCCGATTTCATTAAGAACCCGGTTCCTCTGACCCGGTTGCTCTCTCCCCGTTCCTTGCCGCATACATATGTATAATTCGTCGAGAGTTCCGTCATTACATATGCGCATTGGCTTCCTGATCAGGGTTTCCGTAGCATATCCTTTACTTAGGTCTTTTTTAAGGCTTTGTGATTTCCTGCTAAGTACGGTGTGAATTATGGTAATGTTCATTACCATATTAAATTACGGCAGCTGTTCTCTTGGCGAGCTTATTAAAAACAATTAGAATTCTGAACAGAAACGAAAAATAAACAAATATACAAGAAAGCTTTATGCTGTGTCGTGTTATGAATTAGTGAAAAAAGTGTGCATAAACTCCATTTCATGTACATATTTGGTAACTGTGAATTCCTCAATACTAGAAATGGCGTTTAAGTTCGGTGGCAACGCCGAACTGATTTGGCTTCGATTGAAGAATTTGCTGCTTCAATTGAAGCCAAATCAGTAAATTTTACTGAAAATTAATATGAAGTATGGAGTATGGAATATGGAATACCGGAGAGAACCTTCTGAACTGGATGCCGGATGATGAGACCCAAGTAAAGGAGAGCCAAAATATTTGGAGTTTTCCTTCTATTTTGTTTACTAGACAGACGATTAACAGCTGACTACAAGTAGTCTGGCAACTCTGCCAACCTCTCTGTAAACAAAAGCTGTTGTGTTTTTACGTATTAAAGAATTCGATTTACTATTTTTGAGAAAAGGCCAAGTTCGTTGTCACTTCTAGCCAGTTTGGGTGATGGAGCGTGTATTTCAAAGTGACCGTGAAAGTAGGGACACCTAGCTCGCTTACGGCTTTAAGCTGACCCCTCCTAAGGCCCATCGAAGCGGAGGGTTCCTGGTGGCACATTCCACGACGCAATTTACAGCGCTGCTTTCGTAAGCTCTGAAAGATCTTGTTTTCGCGTAATTCTTCCAGCTGATTGGCTTTTGGGAAAACTGGAAATGGATTTGCCGGCGGGCAACCGTCAGCAATTATAGCGTAATAAATTATTCAAACGAATCCACAATGTTTTGGGTTCGCGGATCTGCTTTTGACACTTAGCGGTGCAGGCGAGTATTATGGATTTTCGTGACGGAGCGTGGCGTGCGACACGCAAAGCCCAATTTCCACAGATGGATGCCGGATAAATATAACTGCTGAATGCCGAATACGAGTGCCGGCCCCTCAAAACAAAGAAGAGGCCTATCAATAGCCCCACAACTAATTCGAGGAGGTGCTGGAGGGGTGCATAAAAATACAGAAGATATTTATGTGAGAATGTGAGGCTGCGCCGCGGTGCCGCCATTTGGTGTGAGTTCCGTTTCCAGTTGTTTGGATTTCCCCTTTGGCCCGGGAAGCACTCCGCCCCTCTGCCCCTCCGAGGCCACGATCACGTGATGAAGCTTATTTGGCTCTAATGAAATACGAGCAGGCAGCCCCGCTGGAGGGGGCAGAGGCAGCCAACGCTGAAGCAGATACAAATTGCAACTAATTTATAAATGTCTTCGGGGACCTGCAGCAAAAAACGGCTCAGGGAAGTCAAAGGCGAGCCCAGTGTGGGCGTGGCACCTGCACAGCGCCGTTATAATTGAATAAAGTCTTGCAGTGGAATCTGCATTCCGCCTCCTCCTTGACCTTGCTCAGCGTGCACGTAACCAAGTATCTGCAAGATGGCTCGTACTTGAGCTCGTCTCGGTTCTTGTCTCCTGTCCCGCCGACATGAGCTCGATTAATCTTTGTTACGTGTCGGCGGCGCGGACGCAAACATAGCCGGATCCAATTAAAATGATTATATAATTACACATCGCCACAGCCATAGCCGTAGCCGCAGCCACAGCCCGGACGCCCAGCCAGCCCAGCCAGAAAAGCCATCAAACTAATGAAAATGCTTCGGAAACTGAAACTTAACCCACATATAATTAGCCATCATTAGGCGCAGGTGTAGGGGGCTTCCTCAAGACCAGTTTGGGGGCCACCCAGGGCGGTCTGGCCCGAATGGCATCGATATTCAAGTTCAAGCACTTCGTAGGTGTTGGGCCTCGAGTGTTTGATCTGTGCGACCGGAGCTGGGAGAAAGCAGCTCCATTGTTGGGACTCCAGCCATAAATAATTGGATGTGGCAGTGAAATCTCCGGGACTATATAGAACAAGTATAGATAATAGAGAGCAAAAGCCGCAAAACCACCGGTCACAGAATTTGATTTGTAAGAGCAATTTCCGCCGAGGCATTTGGCAGCGGAAGCATTCGACTTCTGGTCAAGAGCCACATGCCACAATAAGCAAATACAAATCACAGATACGCCAAAGATACTCTGCTCTGGCCTCATTCGGCTCGCCACTGGCCCCGTTCGACGAGGCATTTAATTAGCCAAACACAACAGCTTTGCACCATTCTTGACCACTTTGGTGGGAATCATTTGCATGCGATGGATGCCACTCGGCCAACAGAAGCGAAGTCAGCGTTTACAGTTGCTGCTGGTTCAGATGAACCTAATCATTTCGGCAATTAAACAGATTCGCACAGCTACACTTGAACTACTGGTTGCTATGAAATAAGAATATGTCTGGCCACAATAGACGTTTCTGTTAGTACACCAACATTTAATACGGTATACCTAAGAGGAGGCACTTATTCTCAGGCCTTGGAAAAGAAGCCGAGAAGCAGACCTTGTCAGACAGCCGGCCCTAATGAGAAAACAACTCAGGTAATGCTTTGTGACTCTCTGAGTACCAGCTTCTCTTCCTCTGAGTGGCTCTGTCTTGTGGCGCGAGATTAGACAATTTTGGGGAGTGCAGCTGGCAATTAATGAGCAGATAAATCGACGAAGAAAGCCAGGCCAGATGCCGGAATTAGAATGGGCACAGATACTTGTCTAGCTCAAAACAAAGCGGCTGCGGCGGACGGAGATAAACGAGAGCTGCTGCCACTTGAGACGACAGTGACAACAATTTGTCGCTTTTCATCAAACTCGACCTCGCGATCGTCCCATCGTCATCGTCATCATCATCCCCCCTCCAGGTTCCGGGCAATGTAAATATAAACAATGCCGGGGGACTGCGACTGCGTCTGGGTCTGGGGCCTGGACTGGGAAGCAGCTCTGTGCTCTCGTTGGTGCTTGGTTTTGTCTGTCAAACAAGTTGGGCCGCTAATCTGGGCAGCGACGCCGGCAGCAGAGTTGCCCACATATGCGCTTGTGCGCGACCAAACGGAATGTATCTTTCGGATACTTTTGCGCTGCCACGGAAATTAATACGTGCTGAACACTTCAGCGGCGCACAACTCGATCGCAGCTCCGCCGCGGCTCACTTCGCCGCGCTTCCACTGCCTGCCCCAGTACGCATCCGCATCCGTATCTGTATCTCTTACTGGCCCAGCCGTGTATCTTCTCCACTCGAGTTGGCGATGCCGCGAAAAGTGCGTAGGCTGCCCTGAAAGATCCGCGTGGGCGTTCGCCAGGCGTGTGCAAACATTTAATCGCAATACCCAAGTAAACCAAGCAAACCAGTTAAATATGTGGAAAAATCGAGTGTAAACAGGCGGCCCCCAAAATATGCCCGTTCCGAGTGCAGTTTTGCAAGTGTTTACGCAACGCGGCTGTGCTAAAGTTAAAATACCTCCAGAGCCAAACCGAGCACATTGCCTGTTTCCGCGGTGATTCAACAGCTGCAGTGTGTGTAAACAAACAAGGCAGAACCGCAGAGCAAGAAACCAGAAAGCCAGAAAGTAACGAGGAATTTGATTCAAGCAGATTTCATTCATTATATCTGACTGGAGTGAGGAACACTGGTTCGTACTCGTATTTGCTTATCCACATCTACCTTATCTTATCTACCTTATTTACCTTCTTATCTGCTTAAAAGACTGCTTCAAATGCAGGCTGGGGGAACCCAAAAAGCTCTGACAATGGGGCTAGGCTTCTATTCTGTAAATCTTTAGCAAATCCCTCCGGAAACTCGCATGCATGAGTAATGACTGGCCGGCCTTAGTCCATCCCGTTTCATTAACTCGTCATCAATATGCACGTAGCCGCAAATTGCATAAATCATGGAACAATAAATGGAATTTGCATAATTGATTTGAATTATTCGCCAGCTGGCAGGCGGGCAGGTGAACCACTTTCGACTGCCGACCATCGAAGCAGTCAAAATAAACACAAGCTCAGACAAAAGGCCAAGCGGATCGGGCTGAATAGCCATCCAGATGATTGATGGTGCTACAGGTTAGCCAAGAGCCAATAAAATGCATAAGTGAATAGCCCGGGAGGGCGGGGTGGCACCATTATAATAAATGCAGATGGAGATGAGAGATTCATATTGCTACCGCTGATGAAGACATGGCTAGTGTACGGGTCGGCGTTGGGAAACACTGCACGGAAAAAAGTATACAAGGGTTATGTTATATTGATATTCACTACTATTGATAGCCCTTTCTATGTGTTATATGAGCTTATCATATTATTTCTCTATCTGAAACGAAAATGGTTAGTTGTTACTGTGTGATTTTGGGATCCTTTGTGTTTTGGGTGGTTTCTGCGTAGTTTTTGAGGAGCTTAGTGGCTCAGATGCTAGGGCGTTGGTCTAAGAATCAATAAGGAGGAGCAATAAAAGGTTTACTTGTCATTAAGTTTATTTTATTTCCAAGAATAAATAAACAATTATATTAAGAAATAGTACAATGACTTGAAAATCGTATTATTCTGATATGGAAACATCCGAAATATCAAAAGTTTGCCATTTCCCAGAAGAATAACCGGATTGTGCCACTTTTTTCTCAGTGCTCGTATTGAGATTTATGTTTATCGGGACTTTCCCTGCCAATCTTCGGTGCAACCTAATTGGGCATGGGCGAGGGGGTGGAGTGCGACCTTGCCAAAGGTCAAAGGTGCGGCTGACTGCACACTTCGTCCAGGCGAAGCGACCGGGCTGCACCCTCTCCCCTGCGAGCAGCCACCGCATCCAATACTAATAATGCTCGTGTTTTATATTTTTTATGGATCAGCAAGTTGGCGTGCGTGCCAGGGAGCAGCAGCATCGGGACAGGCGCCTGGGAGAGGAGCTCCTCCTCCGAGATCGAGGTGCTTTTAATAATCCCTAATAGCTTGAGGCGGAGTGCGCGTGGGCGGCTGAAAAGCAGTTTATTGCGGCTGTAGACAAGCACATGCTCGAGTGCGGCACATAAAGATATTAATCAGTATAAAACGGATTTTATTATTTGTGTTTCAGCGAGCCCTGGGATGGAACGCAATTATCCCTGCCAGCCAGCCCTTTCCAGGTGTCACCACACCTCCCATTTTGGCAATTTAAAGTTTGCCACGGAAGTTTGATAATGCTTCCCATTAGCATAGAAAAAGTTGGTAATTAAATAAGTTGGCAGCGTAAGTGAAGCGGGAAATTCGATGAATTCCGTTTCATCGCTCGAGTTTTCCCATTAACAACTTTAAAATAATTTAATTTGCGTGTATTTAGGGCTTATTGAACACGCGCCACTGGGAAACTCCCACCTCTCCCCCTCAACGCTTCATTAGATAAGCCCGAGCAGGGCGTCCGGGCAAATCCATGGCCGGATTGGAAAAATATTCTCAAATTATGCAAATAATCTGCTGATAAGGTGCTAACAGATACATACCCTCGCCGGAGCACACAGATACGTATGCGCCGAAAATCAAACTCAAACACAAACAAATTACAGCCGAGTGAGGGGGAGTCGCGGGGACGTGCTTGTCATAACTCCGCTGGCGTTAAAAAATTCAAACAGGCCAAATATGAGAAATCGCCCACGACGCATGTAGATTTCTGCCCATATACCCTGACTTCGGGGGGAACTCCTGATATTCTATTATATTCTTTCCAAGGTTGCGATTTGAAGCATTATTTATTTATATAGTCATCAAAACTATATTACTTTTTCAAATTCGTTTAAAATCTGTCAAGGGTTTCGTAGAACCTAATAAACTTAATAATTTTATTAATGTTAATGCTTTCCTTAGACCCCTTTAACGCATTCTGTTAAAGTTTTCTCTTAATGTGTGGGAATAAGTGCCGTTTTTAAAACTCACTTGTATAGGCTTTTTATATATTTGGTTAAAGATATCTCTTAAAATGTGAGATTATGTGCCATTTTTAAAACTCACTTATATAGGCTCTTTATATATTAGGTGTTCTTAATTCCTCCACGAAAATACGAAAAGTGCTCGCTTTCCGCTTTCGTCAAAGTAGAAATCGCAGATCTCGATGCCTCTTTTATCGATCTACTATCGATATCGCTTAAGCTTTTTTTATAATAGATCATTCCCACTAGAGTTTCATTAATCGTATGTGTTTATATGGTATTCCTACTATGTTCCTGACAAATTCCGCTCTACTTGGGCAAATGCATGGAATATTTCTACGTTAAAGTTGTAAGAAACCCGCAGAGTATCGCCGACTTCGACTCTAGGCAGCTGAGCTGGCAACATTCTTGGATTTCCTCCTGCAGATGTACAACACATTTAGCGTTCGAGGCCCAGTGGTGGGGCAGACGAGCAAAAACCAAATCGACAGCAAAAAGCATGGAAACGTGTTTGCTGTTGCCGCTTGCCATGGCAATAAGCCTAATGGCAGCATTTGATGTCGATTACCATAAATAATATGTTGAGGAAAAAGATAAAGCCCGGAACGCACGACTCGTCGGGCAGAAGGCGTTGAATTAGCCGAGATCGAGTCAGGGGGAAATTAGACTCGACCTTGCCCCAGACACTTGTGGCAGCCCCAGTTCAGCGGTGGCACTCAGTGGGAACTCGCTGGCAACTTTCTGCTTATCGCAGTGGAAATTAGAGAGGCACACTTTCCCCGGCTGGCCTGGGATCTCTCTTTTTCGGAGCATAAAAGTTTATGCAGCGAGCAAAATCAATATTTGCACAATGAAGAATTTTCAATTTGATTGCCGAAGGGTGGAGACTCGACCTCCGACCTTGTGCCGTTGCCTCCCCCTACATACTTTTACTTTTATCAACAAATCGGGCTGGGTTCTGATTCGCGCGCCGAATTGAGTTAAACAATATTCTTTCGACTTTCCGCTCGGCTCCCAGTCGGGGAAAAGTTAAAGTTAAATTTACATTTCGGTGGCTGCGAAAGGGGCGAGCTTTCGGCAGGAGTTTTGCAGGCTGTGGTTTCCGAGCAGCGGAGAGGGGCTTCTGTTGCCGGCGAAAGGCAAGCCACAGCAGTGACAACTTCAAAAGGTTTTGGCTCAGAGTCGCACTCCGTGCTTGTTTCTTGACATGCCCGTAAAGGGCAACCGTGATTTGCTGCTGTCATCGCAGAAATGTAGTTATTTTTACTATATGTTTGCTGATGTGGGCCAGAACAAGTCTTGCCAAAATAGGCAGCTGGAAGCCATTAGTTGCGCTTCGAGCACTAGCTTTGTGTGCTCTCGTTCGAGTGAGTTCGGCTTCATTTGAATAATTGATTCCTTATATATGATATATGATTTAATTCATTTGTATTTCCCACCTGCGCCACTGAGTCTGCAACTCTGCGGTCTTGGCCAGAACTCCAAGCTGCAAATATGGTCATGTGTGTATCGATTTTCCCTGCCCCGGTCCATGTGCTGGCTGGCTCCGTTCTTAATGCCCCTGCCGCCCCATGTTTATGTGCTGTGTGTCCAATAAAATGTGCGTTAACGCTCCGGGTTGCCCAGCTCTCCGCCCACGAATTGGGACGGGGAATGCGAATACGCCTACGCCTAGACCAGCAGCATAATGAATAAGTATTATGCTGATGTTTTCCGGCCCATTTGCCGCTGTGCCTCAGCCTTTCTTTTTTTATTGCCGGCTTTAATATTTCATTACAAATGGCTTTGTCATTTATTTGCCAAAGCCTGCTCCATTCGGGCCAGGCTCTGTTCCTGCTAATGCTCCCGTATGCGGGGCACAGAAGGCAATTTCGGTTTAAAGTGCGTATACGCCACGTGGTGCCATCAGCGGCAGCAAACACACTCGCTTTATCGCCACTCGTAAAAGTGAGACGCGCTTTGACAGCTCCTGCCGATCCGCTCCAGTTGCCGCACCATATGCGGCTGCTGCACCAACATAAATCAACAATTTCAGGCTTGGCCACCGGGCGGAGCGACAATTTGTGTCATCCTCGGCTGATGGACAGCGACAGGCGCTCTCCTTTGACACAAGGACCCAGCACTTGTCGGTGCATCTCGCCAGAGTGCTTTTTACAGCTCCCTCGAAGACTCTGGCTCCGAGTCAAAGTCCTTGGCACTCAAACACACATTCTCAAGGGCGGCAGCTGCCACACACGCGGCACAATCTCGGCTCGAATATGTCAGGCCAGAAATTCAATCAGCCGTCATCCGCCGCTGCCAGCGCCCTGATTGTGCCTCAAAAATCCCGCCGGGGGCATGGCATTTGTCAACCTGTGACAAAGCAGAACTCTGGCAGCTAATTATTCCGGCTCCCGCGGGAGGTCCTAATTGAACCAAGAAGCTCGAGGAGCTTATTATAATGTTATCATCGATGTTATGGCGATTATGCAAAAGGCCTCGATCTGAGTGTGGCGGAAGTTGACGGAGAAATACGCCCGCACTTGCTTGTGTGCTCCTGCGTTGGTGTACAAGATTTCCCTAGCATTTCCGCTTTCCTTCAATCCCTTTTCCAATGCACTCAGAACTTATTTCTGGTATTTCTTGCCTGAAAAAATATATAAAATAACATTGATTTAAAGCCTATATATTCGGTAATAGAGAGATTTGGTATGGTTTTAACTCTAAGGTAACTATTGTAAATGATGGTCTTTACTTTATATATTTTACATATTTTTATAGTTTAGCGCGTCTATCTCTTTCTTCTTATTGTCAAGTGAAGTTGGCCGCACTTCCTAAGATATTTATCGTTTTATCGATACTTACTACTAAGCACTATTATATTTATATGACGTGCACACTAGATTATATTCATTAAAAATATGTTCACACTTAATACTAATAATACATATATTTACACTATGCAGATTATTTCTCTTTAGAATCAAATTAAGCAGGGTACTAGAAATGCAATAGATTGAATAGTGATCCTGCAGAAATAATTTGGTAAATGGTTCTAGAATTCCCTTATTATATTTCCTTTTAATTACTTTTCTGGAACCCACAATATAATTATATATTTCATTTGAATTGCATTCAATATTGAATACTAATTCATAGTTCATTCTCTCACAGATTACATTTAATTATCGTTATATTTGCCAAGTCACCTTCTTATTGCCATTTACATAATGTCTGCGTCGCAGTGTACTTTGGCTTCTTATGGTGATTTACATAATGTTCAGACGCGACATCATTTTGTCGCCTTACAGGAAATGCACAAGCCCGTCTCTGCTCCACGATTTGTTTAGATTGCCCGACATCCAGACACAAATAAAACTAATTTATTCAAGGCACACGCACTAGGGCCCGCCCGAGGCTCGAGGGATTCGGAGATTCGGGGACTTGGAGATTCGGGGAGATTCCCCGCTCCTGACGGCATTTGCATTTGAAAGAGCTGTCTGCGGGCCCAACACCTCGGCAGAGCAAACAATTAGCCCACTGTTTACACGAAATCTCCCAGATGCAGCAGCATCTGTAATTAGCCGAGCTGTCTCCCCGGAGACAACAATCACGGCAGATTCACGGCAACGGCAACGGCAGCAGTCAGATGTCGGCTTAGAGGGCCCTCGAGCCCTGGAGCGCATTCTTGAAGAGTCTGCATTGTGTGCCCCGCCGGCGTGGGGTTTCTTTGTGCCCTCCTCGGGTTGGCTTCTCGGCCCTTTCCGCTCTTTAGCTGCATTTAGATTTGCATTTTTATTTAGCGCATAAGTGCAGTCAGGGGAGGCAATCTAGTTTTTCTTGGCCGCCTCTTCAGCGCGTTTTTGTTTGCCTTTGTGGGCTTCATTATGCCAAGAACGCCTCGGTTCGCGTTACTTTTTGTTCCCCCGATGCCGCACAGAACAATGTGACACATGTGGGCCGAGGTTGGGTCTCCCAAGGTCAAGCTGCGAGGACTTCAATCTTAAACGAAAGCGATGCTCTCTTTTTCATGCTCCTTGCCTCTCGGACTCCGACTCCTGGGAAAAAACTGACACAGACCCGCACCAGTGTCAGTTGCACATGCTCTCGTATAAGCCACTGGAGCACTGATGGTTACAGACAATGACAGCCAAGGACACTCCTGGACAAGGACTCTTGCCGCTCTAAGACAACGCCAATAATTCAAGCAACTTGTGATAAGTGATGCACAAGGTCAACATTGCATCCTGCGGCGCCTCCGCCTACTCTCCGCCAATCGCCGCCAAGGAATCCGCCGTAATCGCGTTACGGTTCCCATTCCCCTTCGCCGAGGGGAAGCCAAGATTACGCGAGGCAAATGCACATCCTAATCGGCTTATATCCCTTCGGGCGCGACTCGAAGAGAGGTAATCGGGGCGTCAAGAACACACTGGCTTGGGGTTGGAGGATGAGCCACTCAGGAGGTTATTTAGCTTTGTTTTTCGCGGCAGCTCCTTCCTTTTATCTTATCAAAAGCTAGACCTGGCCACTCACAATAACTAGAATTGCGATAGCGATAAGCACTTTGTTCAGTTTTTCCCCTTCGATAGCTGTAAGTCAAACTTGGAATCACCTAAAGCTATTTTATCCGGAGAGTAATCTTTACTACAACGGAACCAATACTTTGTAATGCATTTTCTGGAATCAACAGAAGCTCTCCACAGTACCTTGATAGTATATTGAGCTCGACCTCGTTTTATCCACTTAGCCGCTCCGTGTATGGTGTAATCACCACTTACGATGCGTTTAATGCATGTGATGTCGGAATATTGAGTCATTTTCGTGCTTGTACATATTCAACTACCTTAGCTCAATTGACTTTTTGAAAAAAACTCGTTAAACACGCTTGAGAGTACTGCCAACTCAGCGGGGTAAGGATCTGACAACAACAACAATCTTGACAGACTTTTAAAATATATTATTAACTTGATATCCTGTTATTTCTTGACACAATGTGCCATACGCGATTGTTAATAAATAATTTCACATTAAAGCTTATAATCACCATCACTCGCTGCGGCTTTATCGCCAGTTGATCCACAGCATTTTCATGTTAAGAATGGCGATAACAATGGCTGCGTAATAGCTAATTTATATATATATATATATATATACCGAGAGAGAAAGAGAGAGAGAGAGAGCCCTAACCTGTTTGTTTAACAACAAACGTACTATAATTTGTTTATATTTTACTCTGGGCACGATCGTAACTCTCTCTGAGAACCAGTGCTGCCGGCAGGAAACTTGATAAACAGGCCAAGTCAGCCAAAAAACAAAACAAGTAGGAAAGCTACAGACGAGTGTTACCGACTGTGAGATACCCAGAGCGTTGTGGGGAAATTAAAAGGCACTTGGACTTGGCTATTACACTTTGTGTGATTATGCTCAAATTTATGAAAAACTTAAATAAAAGAGGACGGAAGGCAGAGAAAAATGTTCATAAGTGAAGACAAATGTTGCTAAGAACATGTTGAGCAACACCCATTGTTGCTGACAACACAAATGTAGATGTTGCAGATGCTCAGCAAGGGTAGCAACTTTATTGTTTAATAACTTACATGTTTATCATTCATGTTTATCATCAAATATATAGAGCAAGTCCGCACAAATGTATTTATTTCAAATCTATTCGAAAATCACGACTATAACTTATAAGTTATACGTTTTTCGTGGGGGAAAGAGGTCTTGGCCAAATTTTGAATGAAACTTGATCTGCGTGCAACAGCTCTAGCTGAGGTCTTATAGTTTCTGAGATCTGTTCTTTCACACGGACGGACAGACGGACAGAGGCAGAGGCGGACAGCTGATAAAGAATATACATTCTATATTCTCGGTTGGTACTAAGTACCTGGCATAAAAAGACAGATCTATCAGGAAAAAGGACAAACGGGCAGCACTGTTAAAAACCTTACCGTGCTAGGTAGACCCCTCTGGTGTTATCAGGACCCAGTAATCATGACAACCAGCTGATACTTCGGCCAGTCACGCTGATATTGGGCAAACATTGCGACGAAAGCTGATCGCCAAGTATAAAGTGAGCGCGAACTGGTCGAGAGTCAGTCAGATACTCATCGACGTGGAATGTGAATGCTACTTGCTTAGCGAAATACGATGTTTGTGCTGATATATCTGGTGGTCGCGGTCGCCTCGTTGCTGGCGTACCTGGTCCACCGCAACTTTACCTACTGGAAGCGCCAAGGCGTGGCCCACGATGGCCCGCATCCGATATACGGGAACCTGATCGGGTTCCGAAAGAACCGGGTGGTGCACAACATTATGTATGATTACTACAACAAGTACCGGAAGAGCGGCAACCCCTTCGTCGGCTTCTACTTCCTGCACAAGCCGGCCGCCTTCGTTTTGGACATGAAGCTGGCCAAGAACATCCTGATCAAGGACTTCTCGAACTTCGCCGACCGCGGCCAGTTTCACAATGAGCGGGATGATCCACTCAGCGTGCACCTGTTCAACCTGGACGGGAAGAAGTGGAGGGACATGCGCCACAGGCTCTCGCCCACCTTCACCTCCGGCAAGATGAAGTACATGTTTCCCACCGTGGTCAAGGTCTCCGAGGAGTTCGTCAAGGTGATCTCGGAGCAGGTGCCTGCGACCCCGCAAGGCGCTGTTCTAGAGATCAAGGACTTAATGGCCAGATTCACCACCGATGTGATCGGCACCTGTGCCTTCGGCATCGAGTGCAACACGCTTCGCACGCCCGTCTCCGACTTCCGCACCATGGGTCAGAAGGTGTTCACCGATTTGCGCCATGGTCCCCTGCTCACGATGTTCGCGTTGAGCTTCCCCGAAATGGCCAGAAAGCTGAGGATGCGAATGACGCCCGAGGACGTCCATCAGTTCTTCCTGCGCCTGGTAGACGATACCATCGCCCTGAGGGAGCGGGAGAACTTCAAGAGGAACGACTTCATGAATCTGCTGATCGAACTGAAGCAGAAGGGTCGAGTCACCCTGGACAATGGCGAGGTGATCGAAGGAATGAACATCAGCGAGCTGGCCGCCCAGGTCTTTGTCTTCTACGTGGCTGGCTTCGAGACCTCCTCGTCCACCTTGAGCTACTGCCTGTATGAGCTGGCCCAGAACCAGGACATACAGGACAGACTAAGGAACGAGGTCAATTCGGTCCTCGAGGAGCACGACGGGAAGCTGACCTACGAGGCCATCCTGGCCATGCAATTCCTGAATCAGGCCATCTCAGGTTAGTTGTTGCTGAAACGGAACTCAGTTCCAATGTTTCACTGACTCCCGTCGAAATCGCCTTACAGAAACCCTCAGGCTGTACACCCTGGTGCCTCATCTTGAGCGGAAGGCTCTCAAAGACTATGTGGTGCCTGACAATCCCAACTTTGTGATCAAGAAGGGCACCCAGGTGCTTGTTCCCGCCTGCGCCATTCACCGCGACGAGGACCTCTACCCGGAACCCACGAGATTCGACCCGGACCGCTTCACTCCGGAGAAGGTGGCCGCCCGCGACTCTGTGGAGTGGCTGCCCTTCGGCGATGGGCCTCGGAACTGCATCGGAATGCGCTTCGGACAGATGCAGGTCCGCATTGGTCTGGCCCAGATCCTCAGCAGATTCAAGGTGTCGGTCTGCGACCAAACAGACATCCCGCTGAAGTACAATCCCATGTCCTTTGTATTGGGAACCATTGGGGGCATATACTTGCGCTTGGAGCGCGTCTAGCCTCAGTTGCTAGTTAAAGTTGATTAAAGTTAAAGCAGAATTAGTCTTGTATGTCTAAACTGATTTTATAGAACTTAATAAGCTTTCTCAGTACGCACATTACTCATGGAGAGTAAGATTAAATCGAGTCACCGACCTCAAAGTATATATGTAGGTAGGTGGAACCGGTTTGAATTTTGGCTCTTAGGTTAAGTAGACACAATCCCAAAAAGTTATTTAGTATCATTTTACGTTTGATTGATATTATTTAAAGTTGAAGTTATATTTTCTGAAAGCGTTGTTCCTCTGCAATACTTTGCAGTCCTTTTTGGCAGGGCTGCCACATCGTTATCAGCTGGGTTGGCTAGCCTTTCAGCGTTGCCACCCATTTCCCATCCCCAATATAATTTAATATAAATAGTCGGATCATGTGCATTCAATCGGAAGACTTTGTTACGTGCCCTAACGATCAGAATAATATTCTGGAATGGAAATATAAAAATATTTATATTTAAAATTTTTGTTTGGCTTGGTGCACTCTCTCTGCCAATGCCCAATTCCGTTGCAATTGAAGCAACGCGTCTCGCCCCTCGCTGGATTCGTCTTCAATGCTTGTTGCTTGATTGTTGTTGTTGTTGTTGTTGTTGTAGCCCTTGCTGGCAGAATGATGTCCGCAAAAGCTCTAAGCATTCTTTCTGGCCCGTCAAAACATTGCAGCTTTGCCTGCGTACGCAAACTAATATTTGTAATGCCTTCCACAAGTCCGTCCAGCAGTTCGTCTTCTTCCATGTTGACATCACGCGCCAGTCTGCACTTTTCTTCAAAATAAACAGCAAACTTCTCCTTGGGTGACCATATGCGCGCCAAAAATTTTCGTCTCATTGTCGATTTTGATTCGATGCCTCCAAACGCCAGCTGTAATTGTTCAAGGAGCTCATTGGTGGGTTTTGTGAACCGACCTGCATCAGCATGCAGCCACTGCAAGGCACTGCCTTTTAATTTGCTAATCAGCAAAACACGTCGTTGCATGTCTGATATGCTATAAAGAGTTGATATGTTGCCCCAATGCGCTATCCAAGATCGAACAGACATGTTATCTGTGAAGTCCATTAACATTTCCTTGGCCATATTAAATCCTGGTGAAAACAATGCAGATGACAAAAACTCCTCATGTGCTAATTCGTTGTGGTTTTGCCGCGCCGGAATTTCATCATAAATTTCGCTGCCGACGCCTCTGCCACCGCCATTTTGTTTCTGCAAATTTTCGCCGCCTCTGCCTCCGTTATTTTGCTGCTCTTCATTTTCGCCTTCTTCGTCTCCGTTATTTTGCTGCTCCTCATTCTCTCCTTCTTCGTTGATTTGCTTGCCGCTGGCGATGTTGAGTTTGTAGTGGAGATTTTCTAGAATTTTCT
>VNKC01001079.1:0-18096 GCA_008042775.1 Drosophila pectinifera
AGTATGCGGATTTTTGGGTCCTAAAAAATATAAATACCCATAACTTGGCCAAAACAGCCTTAATTTCAAATCGGAAAGCTTTTCTTTGTTAGCTTTTATTTGGTTATTTAATCTGCATACCGACTTTAAAAATTAAACAAAATAAAATTTTATTCAATTTTTGCAAATTTTAATGATGTAACCCCTTATAAAATTTTGAAAAATCGGGAAAAATGTTTATCTAATTTTTTTAATACATTTAATATTTAAATAAATAAGATTTTAAAGGCGATTCGGAATATAAACGACATTTGACTGTCATCCCATTTTTGGCCAAATTATGCTCTTCAGAAACATCAAGTATGCGGATTTTTGGGTCCTTAAATCGGCATTTTTATATCCTAATTTCTGGTCAAATCATTTTTAAGTCAATATTTTATTTTTACATAATAAAGATTTTAACGGCGATTCCGAATATAAACGGCATTTGACTGTCATCCCATTTTTGCCCAAATTATGCTCTTCAGAAACATCAAGTATGCGGATTTTTGGGTCCTTAAATAGGCATTTTTATATCCTAATTTCTGGTCAAATCATTTTTAAGTCAATATTTTATTTTTACATAATTAAGATTTTAACGGCGATTCCGAATATAAACGACATTTGACTGTCATCCCATTTTTGGCCAAATTATGCTCTTCAGAAACATCAAGTATGCGGATTTTTGGGTCCTTAAATAGGCATTTTTATATACTAATTTCTGGTCAAATCATTTTTAATTCAATACTTTATTTTTACTTTCTTTTCGATCCTCTTAATTTCCGAATTTGAGGTGGGGTGAGAAAAAATTTTTTTTAATGGGTACTAGATAGATCTGCTGGTGAGCAATAATTGTCAATAGACCAATGAGTAAACTATTTGTTTTTGCGAATAAGTTCTGATATGATGTAGAAAAAGCCATGTACTTTTCATTTCACAAAGAAAAACTTAATTTTTTTTATATTCGCAAGAAGTTTGCGTTTTGCGGGAACCGGAGCACCGATTTCCGTTTTTAAGAAAGTAAAGTGAAAGCCGGAGCCCGCCTGTGTAAATCAGATTAAATTACAGCACACACTGCAAGGGCATGAAAGCAGGTCCAACTAATGAAACATAAGCAAATTAAAAATCTAATTTTAAAATTTTAAATTTATTCATTACTTTGGAGTCGATGGAACAGTTTCTATGTTTTTTATAAACGAATCTAAACTCACCCGTTTTTAAGGACAACAAAATGTACAACTTCCGGTCATTTTAAGTGTGCTATAGGGCAACCTCGTTGCGGTTGTTCTCAGCAATTAATGAGAATTTTATTGCATACTTTCGTGCACGAGGCCGGGCTAGAAAGTGCAGAGGTGACCTGCATGTGGTTTCCCTCCTCCTTGGTTTTCAGTGACCTAGCGTTGGATGTCCGCATATAATTATATGAGTAGGAAATCTCATAATAGTCGAGCGATACGGTTAGTTAGTCTGGATAAAGGGATCGTCTAGGCTTTCCAACAAGGTCTAATAAACTAATTTAAAATGGCCAAACCGTTTTGTGGGATATCCCCCACATTTTTTGGATTGCATGCAATTTGCTTTGGGCCAATTGTTCATTTTTTTATTCGGCGCATGGTTTAGTATTTGACCTTACCCAGTGGGCAGTGCTGCCAGAGGCGCGGCTGATAAATGACCGCCGGAAAAGGGGCCCAGCGGGTCGGAGAGCTGCAGCCACCGGGAGGCTACACCAGGCTGTAAATCATGAGTGCAGGCCACTGCTGATGCCTGCATTCTCCTCGCCCACTCGCCCCAAGAAGGGTGTCAGATGGCATACATCCGCACATTTTTCTGCCTCCCAAACGGGCTAAACCACTGACTCAGCTGCTCAGTGGCCGAAAATCAATCGCGCTCGGCATTAATCAAAATCCCATTTATCAGCAAGTGGGCAGGCCGCGCTCTCTCGGAGGTTTATTAGCTGCCTGCTGGCCACGGCCGGTGATTAGTTGAGCGTTAACCCCGGGCCGGCTCAGTTTCGGGCACCTCTCCAAAAAGAGGCACACGGGAGAACCGAGCTGGAGTGCAAATTGCAATGAATATTTCACGCGAAATGGAACTTGATAGGGAGAAATTTCGCTGGCCTGTTGGATGAATTGGCGGCCCGGGCCAGAGCCATTAATCTCGGGCAGCAGGTGACAATTGCCGGCTGCACTATCCTCAAATCCATTAGTGTTCCACTTTGTTCAAGCTAAGTGAAGGAGCTTATAGCACACATACCCTACAAACAGTTCCGATTGAACACGAAAGGAATCTGAACGCAATTAAATCCATGTTTCATAAATAATAACTGCCCTACATGCAAGAGCTCCTCACGCAAAAAATGAAACAAATTGGTGCCAAGAGTGAGCTCTAGCTAGGATTCTAAGCCAGCTCCAGGTCGAGTGGATCATCAGCAAGTTGTGCATCGTCCTTGAGCACAAATAGGATTTCAACCTCAGCAACGGCAAGGGAAATAAAAGAACCAATATCAGGCAGGATGTTAACGCTCAGTGCACGGAGTCTTTTGGTATGTCGGCTTATATTTTTATGGACACAGAAATACAAGCACACACATCGATTTGATGAAACGTTACTTTATAAATTTGCCTTTAAAAAAGATACACTATAAAGGGAGAATTACACATTAAAAATTTGGGATTTCATAAACTCTTATTCAAATCATTTGTAGCGTAAATAAACAAGAAATACAATACCCAAAGCGTTGTGCCTTTAATTAAAATACAAACGTGTGTTGCCAACTCCGGAACAATTACTCCGATCGACTTTTTAATAATAATAAAGGTCTAACAATAAAAATCTTAAGTTTTTTTTTTTTTTGAGATTCAACTAAGGCCAGTACGAGTGCAAGAAAGCCAGATATTACCATTTCATTGTCTAAATAGGAAGGTTGCTTACAAAGATGATGTTTGAAAATTTCCTTAATAGACAGCTATATCCCATAGCTTGGCTCTTTTAATTTAAGCAGCACATTTTTTTTTACTTATATTTATTATTAATTATTAAATGTATTTAAATCAAAACCAGTGTTATGAAATTTTTTTACTGTGTTTCTTATTACTTAAAATGAATTTTATTCAAACTGAAAATATCAGGGTTGGGAAAGTGTGGTAATTTCCATGGAACTATACACTGGTGAAGAGGAACAGTGTTAAGAAAGAAACAAAAAGGTGGGACTAAAAAATATAAATTGGTTATTTTAAATAGAATTCAATGAGGAAATGAAGAAATATAGAAATAAACAAAAAATTAATTCGCGTTTTAAGCTATTTCCAATTATATCCGAATTTTTGATATGTGTTTTTTGATTCTTAGGTCAAGCCGTCTACGTACTACCTGTTGATTTTCCGCAAAAAATATGCCCTTTCTAATAGTTATACATAGAATAGAACTATATGTGTATGCTTATCATAAAATCTTACTAAAATTTAAAATAAAATCGTTTGTACGAGTTTATATATTCATGAAATTGCTGTGAAACACCCACCACTTTTAAACCAATTTTGAGACTCATCTTCCAAGCAATACCGTGCTATTTTAAGGATTGGCCAGACTTACTATTTTTCTAACATAACATTTCAGACATATCTACACAAATTTTCGAATAAATTTTAATCCGGAAACAGCACTGTCCATGGCGTTATCACGATCTTCCAATAGTTTTGGTGAGATTATTTCGAGTTTTGTGTCATTCTCTTGTCAAAATGCGCAGCTTGAAGACATTTTCCAGTTGGCATATGGGAGCAGTGTATCCATTCATGTTTCCACATATTTAGTTTGGTCCTACATATCGTTTGTCATATTTCATATCCATTTATTTTCCATCGAAATTCAAGGTTGAATTGTGGGGGCCTTTGTGCGAGTAGTTATATGTTAAAATCAATTTCATCTGAGTGCAGATACCAAAATTCTTTATTATTATTTACAAAAATGTGTCGGCATGATTGTTGTTTGCTCAAACATAATCGTAAGCCAGAACCCTTAAGAGGTGCCTTGAGTGCTTTGTATTCGATTTGTCTGATTGATTTTCCTTTACTTATCTTTATTGTGTGATATAAATGTGAACCCGAACCCATTTAACGAAATGAAGTCAGAATACATGTGCAATATGAAGACAAAGTTTAATGAACGTCAGAGTGTTGAATAGTTAGGTGGATAATCTTTGGACTTTGGACTTTTTACTTAAGTTGAATAATAGGAAATCGAAAGAACCTTGCTTTCTCCCTGGAGTAAGAGTGACTAGTCGGCATGGAGGTGCTGCTGACGACGCTTGGCGCGGCCCCGTCCAAGTTTTTTGGCCCGCAACTTGGCCATGTGCGACATGACCAAGTAGCTACCAGGCAGGATCAATATTAGAAGGTATATTTTCAGGAAGAGCACCATGTCGAATGTGATGTTCCAAGTGTTGGGCATTTCCACGGTGAAGCGCTTTGTCTCATCGATGTAGGGAATATTTCGTAGTATAATAATGCCTTCGCATAAAATACCCATGGGGTACAGCGGGATCCATATCGTGTAGCGCAGCCAGGTGAGTAGGCCCACCTCTCGGCCCAACAGCTGGGCCAGATAGAAAGGATAGCTGGTGGGGAAAAGGAGTATGTCGTGATTGCACAAATTATCCATTCGTCTTAAAGGCAAAACTGACTCACCGCACCAGCTCGACCAGCGACCAGATTATGAAAACATAGAAAACCACGGGCTTGGAGTGCATGCGCGGCTCCATGTCAATCATCAGGAACAAGACGAAGTTGCGCCCAGACACCTGGAAGAATGGCACTACCGGGCTGCCCTTTGTGTAGCCGAAGAGCGGGTGCATCACCTCCAGATACTGCAGTAGCTGGATGAACTTAAATGCATTCCCCACGTTGGCGTACGTTTTGCCGATGCTGTCGACGCCATCACGATAGTAGAGCACGCCCATTACCGTCACCATGTATAGGTAGCCCACAAACATGCCAAGGTTGTAGAGGATCATGTAGACTTTCTTCGTTTTCTCTGCAATAGAATAAAATCCCTCAATTAGGCTCTACTTATGCAGTTTGCGATCGATGCCCAATGCTAACCCTTGATATAGCCGAGCTCTCGCTTTTGCAGCTCGGCGTACTCCTGTTCGTAGTCTTGGCGCACGTCGCGCGGCTTGTCCTCCAGTTCTCCATCGTCCTCCGTTCGCCAGCGGTCAAAGTCTATCTTTAGCCAGTGGGGCTTCTGGGGAGTTGCAACCAAGCGGGGCCACCAGCCAGGCTCCAGTTTCTGGATTTGCAGTTCTATCTTGTTGTCGCTGACCACAAAGCTCGCCGTCTCGTCGTCTATCAGGGAGAAGAAGTGGAGCTGAAACTTATATGCATTCACGCCGCGAGCTCCGTAACCGTTGGCACTAAAGTTCACTGAAACCGGCGAAAAGTCCGCAATGGCACCCTGGGAAAATGCTCGGTTCGTTAGTATTGATTTTTCGAAGGCACCGCCAATCAGGTTCGGAGTGGCATAACACATAACATACCTTGGCATCTTTGAGGTCGACTTTGAGCAGCAGCGTCTTCTTGGTCTGCGACCAATAAACAAATGGGCTAAGGTTTGCCATCTTAACGGCAGCAAGTCAAATCATCTCCTGATAATTGCTATCCCCCGCTAGAGAATCGCTGTAAAAACATCGATGGCGCTATCGATAGATCTGCGGACAATATCGATTGTTTTAAGATTATGGAGATTTGAAGAAAATATTGCTGGAAATTTAATTTAACGCCTTTTCTATCGGTCCCTAATACACATTTGTTTTTGTGTTTATGTTTGGTTTGCTGCTTTAACGATGAATCGGCATAAGCCAACTTTATCGATGTAGGAACTTCGCTGCAGCCGGAATTCTGACGAACTGAAACAGACGAATTGTTATCGAGAGAACTATCGATTGTTCTGCGATGGTACCCAATAGAAATTTTGTTGACTGTTCTAGGCTGAATGATGCGGCACGATGTTTCACAGCAGCCAGGGCTCTGCAAGGCGGGGATTTTAAAACCAGGAAATGTGGAATGATTTTATTTGTAATCATTTTTGAATCTTGTAGAATCTCTGAAATTGCCAATGGCATTAAGGAATTTTGTGAACAACAATGTATTCCAATAACTTGTGAATAAAAGCTAAAATAAGAAGAAGTCCAGGCCCAACAAACAAAACCTAAGGAAGCTGTTGTCTCGGCCATATCGGAAACATCTCAATAATAGTTTGTAATATTTACAATTTCTTACAAGAAACCAATTTTAATTAAACCAATTTAAAAGTAAGTGATAAAATATATTTTTAATTTTATTGGGGTTTGATAAAATTATGTATGCCGATTCCTCTCTGCGGTGCTTTACCATTTTGCTGCACGTTTTGGGTCATTTTGATTTATGAGCCCCCACCGCAAAAGTCGGAAGTTGTTAGACAACGGGGCAAAAACCAAACACAACACGGAAAAAACCCGAAAAACCCCTCGCACCCCCGGCATGGATTTTGGGGTGGTGTATCCTTCAGTGTTTGTGTATCCGTGCTGTAGGACCGGCCAGACATGGCAGAGCTGCCGGTGTCCTTTCGGCTTCCTTCCTTCCGGGGGCGTTGCTAAAACAAGAGGCGACAACTTGTCAGGCTGGTGTTTGGCCATGGATTTTTTATTTACGAACTGTAGCGGCAACAGTGGAGCATACGTATGTCACCAGGATCAGAGCTAGGCTTGAGAAATTGCAATCGCTAATCCCAATGAGTATTTTCTGAATTATCTCTTTACAGCCACCACCAGCACAATTTCATATCACTTTGCACCCAGACATCGGCAAAGAATCGGCTGGAAGCGGTGGAAAATGTTGCGCTTCCTCAAGAATCGTTAGGCCCGGCGTCTGTCCAGGCCCCGACATCAAACCGCCCATCTATCTATATATGTGTATATGCTTAGCTGTCTCCGTATGCGTATCCGTATCCGTATCCGTATCCGTATCTGTATCTGTATCTGTATCTTCGTGTCAAGGTAAGTACATTTATGCTTCCGCTATCTCCCGTATTGAAACATCGTTAGAGTTGCAAAGTTCTCAGGTGCCCCAATCTGCTTGGACTTCACTGTTGCATTATTAAGAGTGCCATTTTGAGGCCTGCGAAAACGAACAACGACCCTCCAATGGCAGTGACCCAAAAAATTGTCCCAGGCCCCTTAATTATGCATGTCCTGCCTGTGCCCCTGGCTGTGCCTTTGAGGGTGCATGCATGGGAAGGTCAACCTCCTTACTAAACAGATGTTTCGGCTTGTCAGTCCATCGTGGCGTATACGTGCTGCGTGCTCGCCGCTGTAGCGCCCCCACTTCCTCCACTTGATTGTCCCTAATCACCGTTAATGACATCGCTACATGCTTTCATAACTGACGTATCCTATTCATGCATACATACATAACTCATATATATCAAGATAAATAGAAAGGCGGCTGCTGACATTTCCCCTCAGCTGCTCCGCTGTGTCTGTTGTCCGCCTCCATATGTATTTGCTGCCGGCGCCCAAACAAAACGCAGCAAATGGTTAAGGTCAAGCTAGGCGTGAGCCGAGTGAGTGAGCAGGACCCGAAGGACATCGACTGGTGCGGGCCAGAGGAGTTTGCTCTGTGTCTATCGAGCGCGGCGGCACGCGTGTTAGTATAAGTTCATATAATGGATTCGACAAGCAGACAAGCCATAAAATTAAACCACAAATACGAAAACACTGCTGGCGTTTATTTTCTTGGTAGTTCGCTTAATTCGATATTTTCCAACTAACTAGATTAGTATGATTTTTAACAGCAGTCTTAGTTATTTTTATGAAAAAGAAAATGAAATGAAGAAAATGAAAAGAAAAGTAAAAGGTAATTAATGTATATATCAATTAATTCAAAAAGGGTTATAAAGAGAGAAAATTAAAGCTAATATTATACAACAACTTTTTAAAACCACTTTTATTAATTCTCAACGAAACTAGAGCTTCTTAGGGAACCGGTGGGCGCCAGGCCCTAAAGAAGACTAGAGGACAAAGAGCTGCTAAGTGGCCCACTATCAAATGGGTCAATGATAGGTTGTTCCTAAAGATCCTTTGGTTGATAACTAGCCACGAAAAGGTTAAACTTAATTTCCTGGGCGAAATTCTTGCGGCCCTTGAGCGGTTGTGATGATCTTCTAGCGAAGTCCTGGCTTTGGATAGCATTGGACTTTACCCTGACTCTGATAATAGGGTTAGGATAATAGGCGCTATAGAAGTAAATGTATAACAAAGAATGCTGAAATGAAATTCCGATCAATGTTAAATTAACTAGATTATTAACTTGCTACTATAATATTTACGTCCATTTGCATTTAGTGAAATGAGAATGGAGCTAAAAACTTTATTTACAGTTTATTTTGAACAGATCGCTATAATTTGAGTATAAATAAGGAAGTTAACTTAACTAAGAGAAGTCTACTAGAATACAATGATAAAGTCAGGCTTGTAACCCAGATTAAGCTTCTTAGGGCAAAGCGTAAAAAGTTTTTTTGAACAGCTTCAATGGGCTCATTATGAACATTTCGCTCCAAATGCAGGATCCGTACTGTAAAATAGATCGAGCTAATGACTCAACGAACGAAGGAACTAAAGGCTCTTTTACACGCACCATACTTGAAAGTTATTATTATGTAAATCATATCAATCAGCATCATTACATGAGTACTCCAGAGCTAGTTAGAGCTTTGAAGAAGTTATTATACACAATGTAAACCCCAAATGTAATTTGGATAATATTAGGCTCTCCCATTGAAATAACTTGAAAGCCGTCTAAGGAGATCAACAGGAAATAGAGAATGGTTAATAGATAAAACATAAATCACATCTTGTTTAACATCTAATAAAATGAGGTTCCATAGGTTAGTTGGAGTTGATCTTCGTAAAGTAAATGCATGATGACATACAGAAATTACTACATAGGTGCCGTAAATTAGGAAAACTTAAGATAAATTATGTGATTTTAAAGGATTGGGTAAACAATTTCAGAAAAGAGTTGTACAGCAGGGTATTCCATAGAAGAGGCACCACCCCATTCAAAATGACTCTTGCCGGATCTGAATCAAAACAGAGCTTAAGTAAGTGACCTGAGGAAAATCGTACATGACTTGAGACAGCGAGAAGCAATACAGTCAAGATGCCCTGCTGTCTGAAGGATATTAAGTGATTTGTTTGTGGGTCAAGAAGCTGCATGAATGGTAATGTCACCTATATCTACTAATTGATCAGAATGGTGACTTCAATAAACAGAAAGTTCAGACTATGAGAGAATATACCATACCATTCCATAAATTTATGGCCTCACACATAGGATTCCATTATCCTTGAATTCTTGTGCTTGCTTTTTGTTATTAGGCTGTAAGCTTAGTGCAAGGGCCTTTAAAAAACCTAATTAAAAAGAGAAATTTATTATGCGACCAATTCGAGGCAGTTACTGTTTGAATATGTTCAGGTTTAAGCTTAAGGACTGCCAACTATTTACATGCCAACCAGATTCGCCAGATCTCGCGTAACCTTATTTTTGGGTATTTTCGGTCTCGAAAGCTGCTCGGTGATGAGCACCTCGGTGGTGGCCAGCAGAGAGGCTATTCCCGCGGCATCGCTCACGGCAGCTCGCATCACGTTCGTGGGATCAACAATGCCGCGTGCAACAAGGTCGCCGAACTCCCCGGCGGCGGCGTCGAACCCAAAGTTGCCGCTACCGGCGAGCACTTCCCGGACAACCTCGTCGGGATCCACCCCCGCGTTGTGGGCGATCATGTAGCAGGGCAAACGGAGTGCGTCCGTTACGATCTCCCTGCCCATCTGATGCTCCAGCACCTGGGCCGCCGGCAGCCCTTGGAGGGCGGGAATGCAGCGGAGGTAGGCGCAGCCGCCACCAGGAACTATGCCATCCCTAATGGCTCCACGAACGGCTTGCAGGGCGTCCTTGAGGCGATCCTTCCGCTCGGTAACTTCCAGCTTATTACTGCCACCCACATAGATGGTGGCCAGGTGGCCGAGCAAAAGGCCCAAGCGCGTGTTCAACTTGTCCAGCTCCTCGCTGGTGAAGGCCTGTTCCATTAGCTCTCGGATGTGCCCAATGCGGGCCTGCACCTGTTCCTCGTTGACCTTGATTGGCTGTAGCAGGTGCGTGGACTTCGCATCTACCATCGCCGAGGCTACCTCACCCAGGTCCTGTTCTCCGAGCTCCGCTAGCCAGGTGGCGTCTTCCAGCAGATTGGCACCCATCGCCAAGGCCAGATCTTGCATCTGCACGCGCTGCTCGTCGCCGAAGCCGGGAGCCTTGACGGCGCACACCTGAACAAGGCCCTGCATGTGGTTAAGGACCAAGGCCTTCAGCACGTCGCTGGAGAAGTGCGGGGCTATGATCAGGAGTGGCTGCTGCTTGGCCTTGGCCAGCTCCAAGGCGGGCAGGACCTGGCCCGCCTGATCGATCTTGACCAGCGTAAGCAGCAGCAGGCAGTTGTCCATCTCCAGGGTATCGCCATCAGCCTGCATTGCGAGGAGGGGCGAACAGTAACCGGCAGGCAGGGACACGCCCTCCTGTATCTCAACCTTGTCGCTGCTGCCATGCGACTCCATCACCAGGATGACCCCGGACTCACCCAGTTCCATGATAGTGTCGCCAATCAGCTCTGCCAGGTGCTCGTCGCCATTCAGAGCCACCTTGGCCACGGCCTCCACCTGACCGATGGTGTCCACCGGCTGGGACATTTCGCTCAGGGCCTCGCACACCACCCGAGCCCCCTCCAGCATGCCCTCGCGCAGCAGCTGAACGTTTACTTGACCAGCGCGGGTCGCCTGGATGCCCTGGCAGGCCATGGCGCGGGCTAGGATCGTGGCTGTGGTCGTGCCGTCGCCCACATCATTGTTCGTATTGTTGGTGGCCTGGCGTAGCAGCTGGGCGCCCAGGTTGCAGCGCCGGTCCTGCAGCTGCAGATTGTTGGCCACCGTGGCGCCGTCCTTGGTGATCCGCGGAGAGATCATTAGCTGCTCAATGACCACGTTCCTGCCCCTGGGCCCCAGAGTTGTGGCCACTGCATTGGCCATAATATTCACGCCCCGCAGGAGCAGGCTGCGGGCCTCCATGCCGAACCTAATGTCCTTCGCGTAGGTGCGTACGCTGGTGTACCCATTTCGGATCAGTCCCTTAAGCATCCTGACCGTACTTCTCAATTCCACAATTTTGAGATTTCCAATAAAAAATATACAGATCGCTGACAAAAAAAAATGATTTGGCTAGGACAGAAAGAGAAATGTGACTAGCTTATGGTTATAGGGTCAGTTTTCCCATCGGATTTTTGAATGCTTTTTTTTAAGGATATTTTAAATTAATTGGAAACCTTGAGATAACCTTATCTTGACAATATCCGCCCACCGTAGGCTTACTCCCTCGAAAGGATGAATATAAAAATGCTTTTAATATTTGTGAATTTTAATAAAAAACTTCACAAAGTAGCACAAATGAACTTTGTGAGGAGTAAGGAGACCGAATCGATAGCTGCTCTCCTTTGACGAAATCCTGTGCAGGCCTCGAGCATAGCTAGAGCCTTAAAGGGTACTGAAGAGTCGAGCATGTCATTATCTGGCTTTATTATGTTACAACTTGTTTTCCTTTTAGTCATTTTATTTTAACAACAAATATCACATTTGCGCCATGTTTCCTGCTTGTTTTTCGACTTTCGTTTATTAAATGTGGCGTGCACGTGTTGGTAAACTAACACACACTCTCCCGCGGCCGCACAGACAGGACCTACTCTCACACACACCAAACCACACACCAGACACGGCAGTCGCCACTCACACAGACGCGCTCCAGGCAGACAATGTGATTCCGACATTAATATTAACGTTGAAGGAGCAACAACAAAACGCTCATCAAACATGCGGCGTTTACTACGCAAGCACACACAGGCACACACACCCACAAACGCCCATCTGGATGTGTGTGTGCGAGAGCGAGCGAAAGCGCTGTCGCCCATTTCCTTTCGTCGTTCGCCTCCTTCCGGTGCGTTGAAAGTTTCGCTGCTCGTTTTTCGTTAGCTGCTTGTTTTGCTTTTTTTGGCCCTTCAGTTGGCAGCGGGCATTTCCTTAAGGCAAACGCGGCTCTGATTCGCCCTCCGCGAGTGTTCTGTGCGTCAGGACTTCGATTTGACTCAGATACTCCCAGGGAGTACTCGGAAAATCGCGTAACGCTAGCCAGCCTCGATCATGGCTCTGGTGGCCCACCGGATGATGCTGCCCGCGCGGCACCGCCGCTCCACCCAGCAGGTGGCCCGCAACAAGGTGGGCGTGCTGCTGGTGCCCAGCGTGGCGGACTACTACGGCGGCGATGTGGCCCCGCCCCTGCCACCGCCCGCGGTCTCGCAGCAGCAGCTAAACCTGCAGCCGGATCCACCGCAACCAGCCGTGGACGGCAACGGCAGCGGAAAAGTGAGTGCAACAAGTCGGTGCAACGTCTCAGATTCAGTGTGCAAAAGCGCCGAAAATGGAAAGTGGAAAACGGCAGTTCCTATTGGGGGCTTGCTGCCCGCCCGCCCATTTCCTTGCTTTCCGTCTGGCTTTCCTCCGACTGGCGCCAACTTTATGCCGCTGAGTTTTGTTGTTCTTGGTCATGGTCGCGATATGGAATGTTGGCTTACTATATTATGTATACGACATGTGGCAGTGACGAATATTTAAGTGTGTAACTGACTGTCAAACTCAAAATTAAATACATAGCAGTGGGTAGGATTCGGTTAAGCAGTTTTTTAAACAAATTTCTTTAGTTTACTTTAAAGAAAATCTATACTTTTGTCTTTAACAGTTCACTATACACGCCAGAGCCTTGAGCTATATATTTGCGAGGACAAATATAGGAGTTGTGTTTACTACCGTTTATGCTATTGAATAAATACATGTATTGAATAAGTGGAATCAAAATAGCGCCTATTATGCTCTCACATGAATTCATGCACTCATATTAACAGAGATTTTATAACCTTTCAAGTTTTTATATAGTAATCAAATTTAGCCATTTCTTATACTAAGGCCGAATTTATAGTCAATTTCTGTGTTACATGAAGTGGTGTCTAGGCACACACTTTTTCAGAATTCATGTATTGAATGCACGAATAATAGTTCAAATAATAAATACATAACTAACCTTTAGGCAATCGGGGAATTAGAATGGATTGAAAACAAGCGAACGAATATAAAAATGTTAAGATTTCTTCTTACATAACAGTATAAACTCAAACAATCTTAAGAAAAAAACTAAAGGGTTCTTAAACTATAAAGGGTTCTTGTGAATAACAAAAAGTGTGAATGAAATAGGTTCAACGAACTTTAGTGTAGGCACTTCCTACTCTTGTGGAATACTATAATCTAGTTCTGAAGGCACTAAATAAATAATATAATATATTCATGATAGAATATGTAATTATTACATGTATGTATTATTTATCAGTATAATGACCTGCCGCCCGCTTCCGTTTTGTGTGCTTCTATATTCTCTCAGTCTGAAAGCTTTCGACCCAAAACTTGCCATCATTTTGAAATATATACGCGCATAATGGTTGAATGTCTCACCGATCTTCAGTTGCCATATTTAGGATGAACCCGGTTTTTTATACTTGTTAGACAAATGTAACAAGATGTATTATAACTTATTGCCAACAGGCAAAATGATGAATCTCCGAAGCCATGAAGTAGATATATTCGTGATCAGCATCACCAGCCAAGTCGATTTAGCCCTGTTCGTCTGTCCGTGCAAAACAACATATCTCAAAGATTAGAGTTAGAGCATTCAGAATTGGCACAACAGTTTTATCTTTTGCACCCATATTAAGTTGTATTGAATTCGGTAAAAGTAATATGATTTGTAATAAATTCATTTGATCAGACTTGGCATATAATGTTGATCTATCTCTCTTCCACTCCCTATCGCCCTCCCACTCAGACTTGCTCCAGATGGTTAGTCGAGTCCCAATCCGATCCAAAATGCCACTTGTTATGTTTTTTCTTACATTATGTTTATAACGTTTATTTTCAAAGTGGATCGGAAAAATCGTTTCGAAGTGTTGGAAGATGTGCAAAGAAGAAGAATTATCTCTGCTGTATACTTAATTAAATAACACTATTATTATTAATAGTGTATTATTTACCCCTTAAGGGAACCAGAATGTTGCACTAACTAAACTAGGACCAGCACGTCGTAATTTAGTTACAGCGATACAAACTATAATTTAAAAATTATTGATAGGTATAATTGGTCTGTTGATTGTAAATATTGGTAGAAATATTGCGTTATTACCCAGGAAATAAATATTAACTTAATGATTAAGCCATTCTGAGCCTGCCAAGTGCACTCGCTTTTTCAAGCGCGTTTTTGCCTTGACTTTAGAGGTTAGCTTGAAGGCAAGTAACACGTAGTTATGACTTCCAGCACAGAGCTTTTATTTCGGTATCCACCCAATCAAGTTCAGTAAACCTATTAAATCAAATTGAATCCAATCGGAGTTCCAGGGTCTGATTATTAGGGCCGAGCTAAGTGACTAGCCGGGCTAAATATATGTATGGTCTATCACGCCCCTGTCCTGACCGCAGACCACAAATTGAATTTTTAATTCTGGCCGGGATTGGTGTAGGCCATAATTGAATGGGACTGCTTTTTGGGCTGGATTGTTTTGGTTCTCGACCCAATGACTCCTTTCATTATTCCGGTGTTACAATGCGTGACGAACGTGTCGCTGACCAGTAGTGAGCAGAAGCTCATAATTTATTAAATGCATCCGTTGAGTGAGGTTGGTGGTACCGACACCGCTTACACTAATCAATAAGTCCTAATGGACAGCCTTGACATGGCTATAAATAGAAGGGAGTCATTCTTAACAAATTTGGAATGCAATTTAGTTAAGATCTGTAAGAAATTACTTTCCACTAAGTATCTAAAGACACATTATTATGTGTTAATAGTAATTGATTCATTGCCCAAGATTATATCCGATAGTCATGGGAACGAACGAGTCAAATTGATTCATTAATCATTTGATAGATAACAACATCGACCTGACGAATTTAGGTCCTTTCTTAATTATTTTTTACACCCATTAAAAATAATGATATATAATAATAAGGAATTCCAAGTGGTATCTGTACTACACATTATTTAAGTCCCTAAAATATATTGACGAAGCCATTTTCTACTGTGTACATACTTGCCTATTAAGGTATAAGTAAATGAATTATATTTTCTGCTGTGGAGAAAATAGAAATACAAATAAAATAAAGAAGAAACTCACCATATTAAAGGCATGAACCAAGAAAGCTTTCGCCAACAGCTTTCAGAGCGTTGGCCTACGGAGACAACCTACCATAACAGCTTTTAAATTGTCCCTGCTTTCCCGACTAATAAAAACTTTAAGCTACTCGTGAAAATACATTCTTCAAGTGTAGGCCTAAAGCTTACCGTTTTGTTACATATATATCCCAAAGCTCGACTGGTACTCCAGTCCAACTTGTTGACGAATTCCCTACATGTTTATGTTTATTGCGGTTTTGTTTATATATTTCTTACTTTTCACCGAATACCGAAACTCAAGAAAACTATATATATACATAGCCTGGGAAAAAATATTTTTCTATCGATTCAGTTGGTTACCGGCAATCAGCCGATTTGCTTAGAGCCCTCTGTGATCGCACAGACAACCATGCTGACGGTGCAATCGGGCCACAGTTTCGTGGCTGCTGCCTATGTGGAAATCGGCAGCTATGGTCAAGTTCACCTGGTGAACACGGATCCTGTACTGGCCAATACGGCTGGAGGACAGGTGACTGAAATCATCAAGCAGGCGGCCAAGGAGTATGAGATGGTGAAACTGAAGCGATTTTTGAGGAAAAGAAGCCCTGATGCAAACATCGGAGATCAAGCGGCATTGAAATGAAGTCACGTTCACATTCTAAAAAATAAGAACCGACTGAGTAGACTCCGATAAATGTGCCTTGGGGACATACTTAAAATAATACATTCCTATCACATTATTTTTGGTTTTATTGAAATTCCATCAAAAATGTTGGCCGCATACTCGAGCGATGACGTGGCTGCCTATGAGGAAGTGGATGGCAGCCAGCAGGATCCTCCGCTGAAGCTGACTCCTGAGCAGCGCTGCGACAGGGAGATGACATCCATAATCCTTTTGGCACAGCAGGAGCACGAGGCCCGGATTCGCCATCAAGTAATATCCGCGATGAAGCAACGTGCAAACGAAGAATTGGTCAAGCTCCGAGGTATTAATCCATTCCCCAAACGCTTAATCAGGGACCCAGTGGTCTACGATGAGGCGGTCAGGGCTCTACTGGACTTAGTCGCCTCTAAGGAAGACAACAGAGAAGATGATGACGACGACGACGAGGGTTTCTAAATGTACTAATTATAAAAGTGCATCAAACTATTGAATGAATATTGATCGCTGGACTAATAAACGGAAGAACAACTACCTCAAAGTAGAAATGGTTCCTGTGATATTTAGGTGATTATTCTTTCCACAAAACCCGCTGGTGGGTGGAAAGATGGAGGCTAGACCCATGCTTAAGATGGTGGTTCTTAATATAATGGTAGACAATAAGGCTAAACTATATCCGTGGCAATATATGTTAGCGTTTCCTTCTTGACCAGCCTTAAAGATAGAGACTCCAAGTGTCTCTGCAATGGGACTTTGTTACTTATTTTAAAATGTCTTGTTTTTTCTGCTAAAAATACCTGAAATATTCAAAAAAAAATATCTGAAATTGTCATATTTTGCCTTTTATGGTTTACCCTCATAAGTATGCTACAATTCTTATAGTTTTTTGTCAAGGCATGCAGGGCAGTCTATAAACAAATAATTATAAAAACGAAATCTATAATTATTAAAAATACTGGATTCTTTTAAATTAATATCCAGCTAAATTATTTGATCTCATTTTATCCCACTAAGAAAATTGTTTGTAAATATAAATTAAGAAGAATGGAAGATAACTTCTGCTAGACAAATATTACATACCCTTGCAGTTATAAAATTAGTATTTTAGTTTATTTGTTTGTTAATTTTCGTTTTTATCCGTCCGTATGTCAAGGATATATTCGACTGACAGATATCTACCTTTAATCCTGTCTTTGATTAATTAAAATAGGCTCAACTTGTCCCGAGTACCGACAATAAGGCAGAGCTCTCCTAATTATGCTTAAACTATTCATCGGATTAAAGCACAATTTCCCCACCTGGCCAGTTCCCCATGTTCTAATCTAAAATTCAGAAATACATAGGAGCTTACGGGGATTTATTTGCAAACGATGTGGGCGGCATAAATAATAAACCAATGGCGACGGCGATTATCCTGATGCTGATGGGGGCAAATGAGCAAGGTCCCGTGTGCATCTTGTAAGTAGCATGGCCAATTGTCATAATTTATGCAGCGAGGAGCCGAAAAACCAAGCAGTCGACGTTTTGTCCCGCCTGAAACTTTAATTAAGTTGAACTTATCTATGCCTTACACATGAGACTTTGGCGTGTGCGGTCCAGCCCCCGCCCTCGCTCTCTGCTCTCGTATACACTCCCATACTCGCCCGCTTCACGCGTAAGCCTGAAAACGCTCTCATATGCAAATGAATGTGGCACTGGCACGTCAAACGTGGCTTTTCCCCCGCACACTCGCACCCACACACAGATATACTGGCACCTTGGGGAACATGCATTTTGGTCATGTTTACTATGTCAGCTAGGATAACGTCGGAATGCAGCCGAGTGTGTGCGGCCGAGTCAGCGAGCTTTTACACAGAGCGAAATATTATGACTACTTCATGGCTAAACTGTTGCCAAATGTCAAATGTTCAAAATTGAAAAATACTTTCATTATTTATATATATATTTTTATATATATTCCTTATTAATATATATTATATTATTATTATAATGTATTATACTATTATATATTATATATCTACATATATAATATATTTTATAAAATATTCTACATTTGCTTTTAGGAAATATATATATATA